>REGO01000185.1:3300921-3340817 GCA_010120015.1 Rhombomys opimus | reverse complement strand
AAAAAGCTGTGGTACATTTACATAATACTACTCAGCTATTAAGAACAAAGAAAACATGGCATTTGCAGGCAAATGGATGGAATTAATTAGATCACCTTTAGTAAGGTAACCCAGACCAGGAAAGACACACATGCTATGAACTCACTTATAAATGGATTTTAGCCGTATACTACAGGATAAGCATACTAAGAGGCACAGACTCAAAGACAAATAACAAGGAGGACCCAAGGGAAGATGCATAAATCTTACTCAGAAAGGGAGATAGAATAGGAGGTAGTGGCTGAAGAGAGGAAACAAGGTAGGAGAGGGGGCACAGAGATTTAAAAAAGTGGAGATGAGGCCTGGCAAAAGCCGGGACAAGAGGACAGAAGGCATGCAGAGAAAAGAGAAACTGTGGGTGGGGTTATCTCTGTGACAAAGCTGGAGACCTAAGTCACATATGCTCCTGGAAGGAAATAAGGGGACTCAAGAAGAGACTCCTGGTAGCAAAGGGCACAGAGACTGAAGAGGACACCCTCTAACTAGACTAGTCTCCTAACAGAGAGAGGGGAAAACTAACCCCCCCAAAAAAATGTCAACCCAAATTTTACTCTACCTACAAAATGTGCAGGGATAAAGATAGTGTAGCTAAATCAGAGAGTGAAGGAATACCCAAACAATACCTAGCCTAACCAAAGACCTACCCTATGGGAAAGTGCCAGCTGCTGACACTATGAATGATACTCTGCTAAACTTGCAGACAGGAGCCTGACAGAGTAGTTTTCAGAGAGGCACTACCCAGCAGCTCCTCAAAACAAATGCTGAGATTCACAGACAAACATTGGGCAATGTTTATGGAGTCTTGTGAATTAGTAGGAGGAAAGAGGAAAAGAGGTGAAAGGAGCTCTACAAGAAGACCAACAGGGCCAACTAACCAGGGCACAGAGGGCTTGCTGAGACTGACACATCAACCAAGGACATGAATGAACTGGACCTAGGACCCCTACAAAGATGGTCACTTCCCCCGGGCAGGATTGCCTTCCCAGGCCACAGGGGAAGAGGACATGCTCAGTACTGATGCATCTTGATGAGCTGGGCTGGATTGGAAAGGGAGTTTCCCTTTTCCTCAGAAAAAGGAAAGGGAAAGGGAAAGGGAAAGGGAGGGTATGTCTGGGAGGGGAAGAGGAATGGGGCTGCAACACGGAGGTAAAGTGAATAAAAAATATACCACAATTTCTGTATACATTCCTCCACTGAGAGACATCTAGGTTGTTTCTAGATTCTGGATATTACAAATAAAACTGCTATGAACATAATTTAACAAATGTCCATACTGAATGGTGGGGCATCTTTTGGGTATATGCTTAGGAGTGGTATAGCTGGATCTTGAGGGAGCACTATTCCTAATTTTCTGAGAAAGCACCAGATTGATTTCCAAAGTGATTGTATGATTTTACATTCCCATTAGCAATGGAGGACGGTTCCCCTTTCTCCACAACCTCTCCAGCATGTGTCCTTACTTGAATTTTTGATCTTAGCCACTCTGATGGGTGTGAAGTGAGATCTCACGGTTGTTTTGATTTGCAATTCCCAAATGACTAAGGACTTTGAGCATTTCTTTAAGTGTTTCTCTGCCATTTGATATTCCTCTGTTGACAATTCTTTGGGCAAAATCCCTGAAACTTTATGAAAGAAGAGGGAGACAGAAAGACCTGGAGGGACTTGAAGTTTTTTTTTTCATACAAGTCTTTGACTTACTTGGTTAGTTACACCAAGTTGCTTTATGTTATTTGTGGCTATTGTGAAGGCTGTTGTTTCCATAATTTATTTCTCAGCCCATTTGTCTTTGCAAACAGGAGGGTTACTGATTTTTTTTTTTTGAGTTAATTTTGTGTCCAGTTACTTTTCTGAAGATTTTTACCAGCTGTAGTGGATATTAGACATGTAATATAGGATAGACATACTAAAATCTGTACACCTAAAGAAGCTAAGCAAGAACAAAGTAAATAAATGTTAATTAATATAAAAAATTAAAATAATAAAAAAACACCTTCAAAAATAAGGAGGACTCTGGAGAAGATGCTCAATCCTCACTCAGAAGGCAAATGGGGTAGATATCAGAAGAGGAAGAAAAGAAGGAATAGGAGAGGAGCCTACCACAGAGGGCCTCTGAAAGACATTGCCCAGCAGGGTATCCAAGCAGATGTTGAGACTCATAGCCAAACTTCCGGCAGAGTGCAGGGAATCTTATGAAAGAAGGAGGAGATAGAAAGACCTGGACGGGACAGAAGCTCCACAAGGAGAGCAACAGAACAAAATTATCTGGACACAAGGGTCTTTTCTGAGACTGATATTCCAACCAATGACCATGTATGGAGATAACCTAGAACCCATGCACAAATGTAACCCATGGCATCTCAGTGTCCAAAGGGTACTCTAGTTAGGGGAACAGGGACTGTCTCTGACATGAACTCAGTGACTGGCTCTTTGATCACCTCCCCGTAAGGGCACAGAGAGCCTTAACAGGCCACACCACAGAGCAAGAAAATGAAGCCAGTCCTGATGAGATCTGATAAGCTAGGGTCAGATGGGAGGGGAAGAGGTCTTCCACTATCAGGGGACTAGGGAAAGGGTATAGAGGGATAAGAGAGAGAGAGTGGGTGGGACTGGGAGGAGATGAGGGAGAGGGCTGTAGCAGGGATACAGTGTAAATAAACTGTAATAAATGAATATATATATATAATTAAAACTATAAAATAAAATTCGTATTAAAAAATAAAGTGTGGTTTCTAGAAGATCACAGAAACCACTGATATTTAGGAAGAATAAACCGTACTGTAAGAACATGGTGCTAAGTACAGGAAATTAAATGTGCAGTTTTGAATATTTCAAGTGACTTTCCCTGTATCAAATGGCTAATTAATTAGGAGGAAATAAGGAGAAGAGAGAGGGAAGAGGATGTATTCAATGTTTTGAGGATTTTGTTTGTTTGTTTGTTTGTTTGTTGCTATTATAACTAATACAGAGAAGGCATTTCTGGTTATAGATCATGTTTTACAATGATCCAATTTATTCAAATTCATTTATATTTTGAGTTTGATGAAGACTATGTTAATGTCATGAAAAAAGCACGTTATTACAAATTCATAATTTTTCTATAAGCTGAGAGTAAACCCTTTCACAAGTAGTTTTGTTCATTCCCTTATTTTGATAGACATGGATTTATTTGTAGGACACTGTGAAGTAAAAGAACATTACAGATTCATCATTTTTTTTATCGGCATTCACAAAGATCTACACCAGCCTAGTTACTAACAAACTCCCAAATGGATGCTCTTGCTCTCACAGTGTTGAGACTGAAGCCAACAACATAGTTCCATCAGTTAAACACTAGATGCTCTGCAGTGATTACTGTGTTTACTTGGCAAAAAAAAAAAAAAAAAAAAAAAAAAAAAAGTGGTCTGTAGTTTTGTATGAGATGAATGCTTGGTCCTTTATCTTGATATTATTGCTTCTGGAAAATCAAGGCTTCAGCTGTAGGAACTGCTTCTTCCAAATCCTTGAATATTATTTACTCTTACTCTAAGCTACTCAAACTGCCTGAGTATTCTTCACATAATACCTTCAAAACATTTGGGTTGGGGATAGTACCTGCACAGTTTCGAGATACTGGCTTTGTCTGCCATCATTTTTCTCTACACGCATCTCTCTTCTTTTACATGACCCTACTCTGACAAGCCAATCATTCATTTACTTTCTGCATAGGATACTTACGGTGGTAGGGACAGGAAAAATGTGATGAAAATGAATATCACATCCTGTCATTATTCTGTTATGTCAGCTGATTATTCAGAAATGGATTAGAAATGACCTACTCAATGAGGTGCTGACTCTCTAGAATCTAATAGAGTCCCTATAGTTTCATTGGGAACTGAAAATCTATATTAAATTTTCTTTATTCTTGTACTGACAGTCACTTTGACTAATTGCTTCCTATTTTAGCTCAAACACAAAATAGCAGAAGTTCCAAAGAATGCCTACACCAACTCACAGTACTGAATATGTAAGATGTGAAGAATAACTCTATCATAGTCTTAAATGATGATAGAGCTGTTTGTAAGCAAATTTTCTACTTGTTTCACTGTGTTGCCATAAAATACAGAAAAAAATAATGAAGTAATAATATAATATACTAATATTGGCAAATATGCTCTAGTGTTAATACATTAACCATGTACTTAACATTTTTATATTTTGCCACTTTATAAATTGTTTAATTCACAGATACGATTAGTCTTCATGTTCCTACCACTTCGAATGTTCTCACATCTGAACACTGGTGGATTGAGGGACAATTCATATTGCTTTGGGTGAACATTTAACATTCAAACCTAACAGTGTGAAAAGGCCATGTCATCAAGTTCTAACATGCACTGGTACTAGTTAGGTGTGCTCAGTAATTGTAATGACGATGCCAGTGAGGGTTGTTGGTAGGGTGATTACAGAGTATGCACAAAGCATTAGATTCAGTCCCATGTGCCAGTGTGATGATATCCATCTGTAATCGCAGTATTTGGGAACTAGAGAGAGGAATCTTAGAACTCCAAGGTTACTTTAAACCACAGAGCAAGAATAAAGTCAATCAGGGCTACAGAGTCCTCCAGCTTGAAAAGACAAGGGGTGTGGTACAGATGTCCAAAATATATTATAAGACATTCTCAAAGAATTGTTAAGCATACTGTTTAAAATTAAATTTATAATGTTTATACTGATATGTATAATGAAGAATATTATATAATCATTGAATTTTAAGATATATATTTATTTGTTTATTTATTTATAATAAAACAGTGAGAGCAAGAGGAGAAGAAAGAAGAAACTTTATTTGTTTTGTAAATGACAGATTTTTTTTGAAAGTTTACAATCTATGGAATATATTATTCTCTAGTGAAGACAGAATTATACTCACAGCTCCTGCAAACTGTCACATTCATGTAACCCTCATAGAACCCCTTTAGTGTTTCTGCTAAAAACTGTTCTTGAGTGTGAAGAGGCGACCTGAGACCATCATACAGTTCTTCATTTGTTTTGCTTTTTAGGTTTTTCTTGTTGTTTTGTTGTTAATGACTCTTAGAACTAATATTCTCAAATTACGGTAATGATCCAGGTTTTTGGCATACAATCTATCTGGCATACAATCTATGTGTTGGAGCAATGCAACTTGTGGGATTGCCAACCATTGACTGGCCTAATTTGAGCCCCATACTACAAAAGGGAGCCCATGCCAGAGGCTGCCTGGATGACCAGGAACCAGAGGCTGGATGGCTCAGACAGAAAAAAAATTCAATGAAATGATTCCAAATGATATTCTTATATACTCATAGACTGGAGTGTTGCCAAATTGTCATCAGAGAGGTTTCCTCAAACAGCTGATATTAAGAGATAGAGACCACACCCCAACATTAAACTGAAAAAATACCCAAATTGGATATTTCCATTGGGTCCCTCATTTTGTAGCTTGGGAGGAAATATTGTAGGAGCCAGAGGAGTCAAGGACATCAGGAGAAAAGAGTGCATAGACATCAACTAAGTAAGGCTCATAGGGGCTCACAGAGACTGAAGCTGCAATAATGGAGCCTGCATGGCTGTGCACTAGGACCTCTGCATGTATGCTCTAGTTGTTAGCCTGGTATTTTTGTGGGACTCCAAACAGTGGGAATGAAAGTATCCCCAACTTCTTCATCTGCTCTTGGAACACTTCTCCTAAAGGGTTGCCTACCTGAGGATTGATATGAGGGTTTGTGCCAACTCTTATTGTACCTTATTATGCCTTGTTCAGTGCATATATCTCTAGGAGTCCAGCTGTCTTGTGATAGTAAACAGAAGAGGAGGAGTATCTGGGAGTGAGGGGAGTTGTGGGGGGAGAGTGTGAGGAATGTGGGGGAACTGGGAGGAGTAGAGGGAGAGAAAACTGTGATCAAGATGTTTTGAAAACTGTGTGTGTATGAGAGAGAGAAAGCTACAAGTTAATGATTAACCGTTTTCCACTGTAACTGGACCTTGAATCCAAAACCAAATATGCACTCTGTTTTCATTGAAGGACTTTTTGACAGGAGCTCCACTTTCGGCTCTGATGGAAGCCAGACTGTTAAACAATTCCCCATTTTTTGATATTTTCAAAAGTCACATTTGAGACCTTGATCATATTCCTCTCTTTTATGTTTGGGATTTATATTCAGATTTGGAGACACCTATGTAGGAAGGTCACTTCATCAGTCACCCACCCTGATTTAGTGTGTAAGCAGTCAGTCTCTTTGAGACAAGTAAATAAATAAGAGAGATAAAGAGAATTATCTTAGATTCAGAATTGAGAACTATAGCTTCCAAAGGACAAATTCATTCTTTAAAAAAAGTATTCTTACCATGTGTTTGCATGTGTATGTGTCCATGCTCCTGAGTTCATATAGAAGTCGGAACACACCATCAGGTGGGGGTTCTCACTTTGTAGCCTGCTTTAGACAGGTGTCCTATTTTCCATTGTGCACGGAAGGCTAGCTGACACGCAAACTTTTGGGGACTCTCCTTCTTTCATCTATTATCTTGCAATAGCAGTGCTGAGGTTAGAAACATGCACTTCCATGTCCAACTTGTTTGGACACCTGGGATATGAATTCAAGTCCTCAGAAATACACAAGCAGGGAGCTTAAACTTGGAGACATTTTCCCCCATCCAGAAGAAACTTTTTAGCAATCTTGATTAATCATTCATTCAGTGTGGTTTGTTGTTTGTTTGTTTAAGTTGTTTTTTATTTCTTTAAGAATTTTTGTTAAATGTTATTTGTTTGTCATATGTATAAGGTGCGTTTGTATGCTTCCTCATGTATGTACAAGTTAGAAGACTGCTTGAGTCTCTCCTTCTACTACATAGTTTCCAGGAATTTTGCTCCAGTCAAAAGGCTTTGTGGCAAATGGCTTTCCCCACTGAGCTGTTTCACTAGTTTGTATTATTTGTTCTTTTGACATTGAGCTAAAATTATAAGTTTCTTTGAATGTTATATTATATTAAGTATAGTTTCTCTGAAATTTCTCCTTAAAATTGTGTCCTTGCAAATTAACTCTGATTACCACCATAAATTTCTGAATATGTCAACAAATTAGAATGAAGCACATGATGTAATAACTGATTTTTTTTTTTCCACAAAGAAGATCTCTACGATGTTCAATCAGGGCACAAAAACAAGAAAGAAGGTGCATTGCTGTAAAGCTATTCTTCGGAAAGTGTTGAAGACAGGAGAGGTATTTTCAGAACTCACTGAAGCATACCTTCAGACAACATAACTGCTTGGGACCTGCTGGGAAACAAGGTCTCAGACAAACAAGCCTGGCAGGTGGTACTGAGGAGCCAAATAGTTGTTTCTGATTGTTACCTTCAAGAAGAATGCGAAGGTGGTTGTGGAGTGTCAAACAATAATATACTCCTCAGCAAAAAGCCACTGAGACTCTTCATAGAGATACAAAGGATATAGAATGCTACTTGTCTGTTGACTATTGAAAAAAATGTCATATCCCAGCACACACTCATGCAGAATTCAATTGTCATCTTACCGTATTGAACAATGGTGTGGAAAAAAATAAAAAAGAATTCACTAAGAAATTAAAGCAGAAAGCATCACAGTCTCCAAGGTATGGTAAATATACATATATATTAATATATATATATGTATATAAAACTTTCTATTTTTCTTGATTAAATTTGGGACATTGGAGTAACAATCCTTATAATTCAATTATTCGTCCATAATTTACAGTTAGTGTTTCATCAATAAAAATTGATAAGTAATATTTTATTATTTTCTGCCTGCCTTGTGCTCTACTTATCTGTTCAGTTTCTTAAACCCAAGTGATATATATATATGTATATATATATATATATATATATGTATATATATATATACATGCATATATGTTTTATTGATCAGGTTACACAGCTTCTTCTAATGTCATTTCCATAACTGATAGATTGTCAGTTTCTTCAGCTCCTGATAGACCAGATTCACATTGCTAATACATGCCATATGCCATGTTTTTTCATGCATAAAGTTCCTTTTACCAAAATACACTACCATTCTTTGGGAGGAGGGATTTTCTTATCAAGCCCACCAGAAGATTTGATTGGGCCACCTCTGCTGTTCTTCCCAGAATAACTGACAATGATTACAAGCAAGGAACTTATCTACTGAACAGTAGGTGAGATCTTACACAAAGCTATTGTTGCACGGTTTTATAACAGGCATCTCTTGTTCAGTGCTCATTTATACGCTTCTCACATAGAAGTGGGAGACTTAATCCTTTCTCTATCTTGTTGACTTGAGAAATAAAAACAATGACTGAGTTTTTATGTTTCTCAATTAGGTAGACACAATAAAAATCAATAAAACTAAGTTGTATCACTAAATGTATTATGTCACTCTTAATTGTGCTCATTTTGTTAATGGATGATAAATCCCCAGATTGTTTTCTTAACAAAACTCAGATTTGAAAGAAAATCACTTCTTCTCCCACATATCTTTCCAATTTTACCTTCTTTTCTTTTTATTTTAAATGAATTAAACAATTGATTCAGAAGACTGCTTTGAAGGTTGAACAAGTCTGTAGTCCAAATAAAACCTTCAAAAGCATTCCTTAAATTCTACTGGAAATTAATTTTACAAACACTGAGCACAATATTTCTACTGAAATAAGCAGCAGTAGATTCTCATACTTGTATACTTCTAGGTATGTTTTCTAGAGCCATTTTCAGTCTTTTGAAGAGGAGAATCATTGGGAAAATCTAGCAATTCTGCCATTTAGCTTGCTCTAGCAGTATTCCTATTTCAAGCAGAGTGCTCTTTGATAGAATTATCAACCTACCGAAATATTATATATACATTTTAGCCTAACTTAGAGACTAGACATGAAATAGTTTATCTTTTCATTGAAAATCATTTAATACAACATTAAAGTATTTCTTGTTGGATATAAACAAAATTAAATGTTGTTTGAAATATTAATATACAATCATAACTCAGTACTGAGAAAAAGTTCAGAAATAACTCCCACTATCATGTTTAATTAGAGTTTTTCATGATTGTTAAAATATTAATATAAAAATACAGTTTGAAAACTCAAAAGCCCTCAGTGTCAGTTATTAGTCTTTTTTCTCTCTTATACTCCACCTAAAATCTTCACTTTCTTTAAAGACACCTTCTGAGATTTTTATGCAATAAGCATGCCTGACTCAAAGAGCACAAGAAGTTATTATTCAAATGGAGAATTACTTTGACAGAAAATTTAATTTTCACAGAGTTATTCCACTAGAATATAAGCAGTAAAACTTGCTGCTGTGAAAAACATGTTTTAAAAGTTGGATGGAAGACTAAGTTCTTAACAGGACTGCCTGCTCTCCTCAGAACCCTAGGTTTGATTCCGAGAACCCATATGGCAGCTCACGACTCTGTCATTCCAATTCCAGCAGATTTGATGCCCTTTTCTGACCTTCATGGAGACCTCACATGCAAGTGGTGCACATGCAAACATGCAGTAAACATATTCATTCACATTAAAAAAACTTTAAAAGAGCTTCCATACTTGAGAAAGCCTTGTTCTTAGATCAATTATGCAAATTTTTTACATCTATGTTGTGTAGATATGCTTTATAGAGAACTGTATCAAGCTAGCTAAACCCACTTAAAGCAATGCTATTTTATGGACCCAATATTTTCCATTTTATTAATTATTACTAATATTACCATAACGTTGATAATAAAATTAATTTAATACAATTTGGTAACGCTATTTAAGCAATAAAGCAATGGGACCATATTCCGATTAATATTTAACGCATCAGAATTTGCATGTTTTGCAGAACACAAAATATTAGTTTCCCATATTTAAATTATACTAGTTGGCATATATAATTTAAATATGAGAAACTAATAGAGACTTTGAGAACAGAAGAGATTTTATTAAGATATAACATGAAATAACAACTAGGAAACTGAACGAAACACAAAAGGAAAAGGAAACTATACTACCGTTTAGCCTAAAGTTCCAAATAACACATCTCATGTCATGCCTAGTTAAAAATAATCTTCATCAGTTTATAAATTATATTAAAAATAGTAAATTATGCCAATAAAGCTGATTTATAAGAGAATTTTAAATAACACTTTTAGAAAATAATACATGACAAAAATACATGCTATACATACTCTTTTTTACATATTGAATACGCATTACTCAACTATGCAATCCGTTCTCACTGATAGAGGATGATTAATTCACAAAGTTCTCTTACAGTGAGATCTGCATTCTATTTTTTCCAGTATTTTTGGGAGCAAGTTCTTTTTTTTTTTATTAAATTTATTTATTTACTTTACATCCAGATCACAGTCCCCTCCCTTCTCTCCTCCCAGCTCACCCTCCTACCCTCTTCTCTATTTCCTTTCTTCCCTTCTCCTCAAAAAGGAGAACCTACCCCACCAACCCACCCAGGCATGTCAAGTTGGATCTGAACTAAGTGCATCCTCTTCCACTGAGGCCAGACAAGGCAGCCCAGCTAGAGAAAAATGATCCAAAATCAGGCAACAGAGTCCATGTCAAAGACAGTCCTTGTTCCACTTGCTAGGGAACCCACATGAACACCAAGCTGCTCATCAGTTGCATATGTGTTAGGTCCAGCATTCTAGCGTGAATGGTTATCAATTACTCAACATGAATGTGCTGTTTAATTTCTTTATGCCTTATTTCTCCATATAAAATGTGGAAGGAACGTGATTTACTGTAAATTTCTTATGAAGGAGCAAAAGAATTAAAACACCTAATATATCTTAGGCTAACATTAAACACAAACTCATTATAGATAATTTTTAAATTTTAGTCCACGTGAATAATTTCACTTAAATATATTTTTACCTTATGAAATAAGAATGATTTTCATAGTTTTATAAAAACAAAATTGTACCTATAAGAGAGCAATCAAATTTGATTAATTATAGTCCCAGTAAAGATTCTTATCTTAAACTCAGTTTGATCAGACTATGAAGCTCATAATTGTTTCTCATAGAAAATATTGCTTCACAATTAAGATATCACAATTAAGATATCAGAGTTAAAATTCATGCATGCAAAAATGTGACTAGGTTTGAAAATATTAACTGGTATTTTTGTATACTTGTATACCTAGACCTAGAAACTTGGAATGTGGGTCAAAGATGATCCAATTATCCAGTGATCTAAGCAACACCAACTAAGGGACATTTCTAATTCTTGAATTTCTTATGCAGCACGGTTAAAAATAAATCAACAGTATGTGTGTCTATAAATTTCTGCATTTCTCTATTTTGCTTTATTATGTATAATTTTATGCTGCTTGAGCTTGAGTGGGAGACTTTGTGCCTATGAGGAAAATGCCATAGGACTGAGACACACACCGAGACACAATTGTCACATTTTTATAGGAAGCTATAATTTGATATCACCTTAAAACCAAGCAATAGATTACTCAGCTGTATTGCAACATTCTGTGTAAATGTTTTACAAGGACTTTTAAATATTCCCTTAAGTATGTTTTCACATCCATGTAAAAACACACACACATTCAAATTTTAATATTTCATTTATAGTTTGTAGAAATATAAATTCTAGCCTATAGACCCTGCTGGATCACAAGCAATATAGAAATGGAAGAAATTCTAATGCCTCCTTCAAAAGATCTATGACCCTGTGATACTTTTTAAGGTATGGAATAAAGAAAGCCCTGCATGGGAAAATTACACAGGCTGTGGCCTAAACTGACTCCCACACAAGGAATAATAAAAAGGATTGTGTCAGGAGAGGTTTTTTGTTTTCTTTTGTTTTTTTTTTTTGTTTTTTTTGTTTTTTTTTTTTTCCAAAGATTATCGGGGCAAGGGAAGATGCTGAATTTTTCTATGATCCAGAAGTAGGTCAGTAAAAGAAAAGCAAACAAACAAAATACTACAACACACCTCGACCTGTTCAGATAGCAGCTGGAGAGAATGACTATCCAAAGCAAAGATAAACAGGTGGTACAAAGATGGAAAGCAAGAGTTATGGAGAGACACAGACCTGCTGATGTAGAGGGAAATGACCATTTATTGGAATTAAAAATCAAAAGTTGTGGCTGGGTATCATAAAAGTCACACCGGAAGCCTTTTCATCTCAGTGCCTCTGCTTCCTAGCAGGACATTGCACCTCAACCTTACATCCTTCAAGCCAGGCAGTTGGAATACAACGGAGAGGGGCAAATAGTCAGTCGGCATGAAGAAGAAGCAGACTAAATCTTACACAAGACATCCAGACATGGACTAATTTTTGAATCATAGTCCAGAAAAATTCCATGACCTGAGGAAATACAGGAAAATCATAAGATTCCTCTTAAAATTTTATTTAAAAAAGAAACATGATCGTTCACAGAAAAGAATGTTTATTTATATGTATAATTATGACAATGACAGTGGGAGATATGGAGCCTTAAGTCACCATCTCCTGTAGCCAGGTGGGACTTCCAGTGAAGGGACGGGAACACCAACCCACCCATAAAACTTTCATGCCAAAATTTGTCTTGCCTACAAGAAGTGTAAGGATAAAGTTGGAACAGTTTAAGAGAATGGCAAACTGATGACTGGCCCAACTTGAGACCCACCCAATGGGAGAGACCCAACCCCAACACTGTTAATGATACCCTGCTTTGCTTGTAGACAGTAGCCTAGCATAACTGCCTTCTGAAATTCTTCAGCTAGCAGCTGAAGAAACAGTTGCAGAGACCAACAGCCAAACAATAAGAAGAGCTTCTGGAGTCCTATGGAAGAATGTGAGTAAGGATTGAGGGAGGCGAAGGAGTCAACAACTCCACAAAGACCTACAAAGTCAATCAATAAGGGTCTAGGCGGGTTCACAGATACTGAACCACCAACCAAAAAGCATGCATGGGCTGGACCTAGACCCCCTACACATATGTAGCAGATGTGCAGGTTGACCATCATATGGGCCCCCTAACAATTGGAGTGGGGCCTGTCTCTGACTCTGCTTCCTGCCTTTGATCCTTTTCCCTAGCTGAGCTGCTTTGTCAGCCCTCAGTGGGAGAGGATTCACTTATTCCAGATGTGCCACTGTGGGTTGGTACACATAGGAAGACTCCACTTCTCAGAAAAGAAGGGGAGGCCAGAATAAGGGGATAGGGGCATGATGGTGAAACTGGAAGGAGAGTAGGGAGGGGTTTGCAATCAGGCTGGAAAGTGATTAAATAAATAACTAAAGTGGAAAATTATTTCTAATATATGATTTAATTTTAAGTGTTTATATACTATATTGTATTTATCCAAGACAACTGCTGCATTATGATTTACCTTTTCAAATTTATGCTTCAGTATAATAGATAAAGAGAATGTTTCTCTAGGAATTAAGAAACCATGACTATAAGTCATGAATAACATCTATTTTCAAGTGTAAAACATTTTTGCACAGTTTTACTATTTGAAAAACTGATTAAACTACATAATTTCTCTAACTGCTGCTATAATAAATTTTCTATTTCAAAATAAAATTTTTAGTATGGCATTGATAGATTGGGTTTTTTCTCTTGCAACAATAAAACAGCTCATCTGTTTTTAATTCACTTAACCATTTTGAAACTTTGCAGGCGTATTTGTTCATATGTGTGTCCAAATATTGATTATTGTTTTACTTTCATTCTTTAAAATCTTTCCATAAGGGAAAAAAAAAACTTGAATTCTAATTGTGAAATTTACCAATTTTTAAATTTTAAGACTAAATATATATTGACCCTTTAAAGAGGCTAAAAGAATATTAACAAAAAGTATCCTTAAAATACATATGATTAAATTTGACAATGATGATGAGCATTATTTTTGAGTGTCCTTTATTGATTTGGGGTTTTGTTTGTTTGTTTGTTTTTACATAAGTGTTTTATTCTATTGCACAGACTAGCCTGGAAGTTGTTGCAATTCTCTTGCCTCAGCCCCACAAGTGTTGGGATTACACAGTTGAGCCAAAAAACACATTAAAAATGATTTAATAAGTAAACATATCCAGAAGAATTAGGATATTTTGCCTCATGCTAACAGGATGATAGAGAAAAATGGTATTTACCTTACTATATTTTATATTTCTTCCTTACAAATGGGAAAACTCCAAATAATCATAATTTCTCTAAAAGTAATATGGAATTATCTTTTTGGCTGTTATTTTTATATGCTTGAGATATTAAGGCCTAAAATGGCAGAAATACCCTTTAGCTGTCCTGAGTTACTTTATAGACTATAAACTATTTACTAATATATTTAACATGTCCAAGAAATTAAGCTCTCTAACCAACTCTATAGGTAATATTTGATTATATTAGCCAAACTGAAAGTTGTTACATCAGGTCTTTCCAGAATATTGATATGAGAAAAAAAATTAATTAACATTCTTGTATTCATCAAGACATCTTTGTTTCATTCATATTTTCTATTCTTTTACATTTATTTATTTATTTATTTATTTATTTATTTTATTGTTATTCACTTTGTATCCCTCTGTGGCCCCCTCTCTTGCCTCCTCCCAATCCTAACCTCCCTCCCTCTTCTTCCCTTATGTCCCTCTCCTAGTTCACTGATAGGAGAGGACCTCCTTCCCTTTTATCTGAACCTAGTCTGTTACGTCTCTTTAGGACTAATTGCATTGTCTTCCTCTGTGGCCTGGTGAGGAAGAGGAGGTGATCAAAGAGCCAGCCACTGAGTTCATGTCAGAGACAGCCCCTGCTCCCCTTACTAGGAAACCCACTTGGAAACTGAGACTCCTCAGCTTCATCTGAGCAAGGGTTCTAGGTCCTCTCCATGCATGGTCCTTGTTTGGAGTAGTGGTTTCGACAGGACCCCCTGGGCCCCAGGTTATTTAGCTCTGTTGGTCTCCTTGATTGTGGTACGTTTACACAATGAGATATTTAAAAACTATTAAAAACAAGGAAATCATGAAATTTGCAGGCAAATGGATGGATCTAGAAAAGATCACCCTGAGTGAGGTAGCCCAGAAGCAGAAGGACACACATGGTATATTCTCACTTACAAGTGAATCTTAGACATGTAACATAAGAAGCTGAACAAGAAAGAGGACCTAGGGAAGATATTTTCTAATTTTTAAAAGTTTGTTTTTAAGTACTAATTGTTATTTCCTCTCACAAATTAAGACTAAATATATATTGACCCTTTAAAGAGGATAAAAGAATATTAACAAAAGTATCATTAAAATAGACACAATTAAATTTGATAATGATGCTGACCATTATTTTTGAGTGTCCTTTGTTGTTTTAGGGTTTTGTTTATTTGTTTGTTTGTTTTTACACAATTTTTTACTCTATAGCACAGGTTAGCTTGGAGGTTGATAAGTGCTTGAAAACAAAAAATTGTTTTCTCCAATGAAGTTTCACTAGACATACAAAGCATACTTTAGGTGCCATGCCCAGCAGTAGATGGCCAACACAAAAGGAACTGAGTGGTATTTTTAAAGGTTTTGTCCCATAATCCTTTCTATGGGCTCCCCCACTGAAAGTGTTTTTTTTTTTTTTTCTATATTAAGGCTTCTTATTTTCTATTTTTATGGAATGTTTACATGTATAAATGGTATGTCTTTGCATCTATATATATATCTTGTGCTTTTTCTTTGGCTTTATCTTTTTGTTTGTTTGTTTTGTTCTATTTAGGTGTTTTGGTTTTTATTTTATCATATTTTTATTATTTTTATCAATGTATGTTCATTTTCTAGTAAGAGAGAGCAAGGCAGGATGTGATTTTTAGTGAATGGGGAAGTAGGAAAAATCAGGGAAGGATTGGGAGGAGGAAACAGAATCAGTACATATTTTGTGGGAAAAAAATCTACTTTCAATTAAAAAGAAAAAAGACTGTTGTTATTTGATTATCTACCTACCAGCTGCTCATGGCTCCCATACTATAGTAATAGTTTTCTTTGGGTCTGTTCACATAATGATCTCAAAAGATAGGACTAATATTTTCAGGTACTTAGGTTCATAAAACCAATGCTAGAGTGTCCATGTTTCAAAAGAAATTAAGGAAAAAGAATTAGATAATTAACAAAAGGATATGTTTACAATTTTTCCAAAACTGAGGGAGCAATTTCCTTCTTGTCAGCCTGTGGCAAATGATAGAACATGTGAAAGGGAGAAAGAATGCTATGAGTGGATAGAGCTGAAGACATGCAGAGAAGAGCAGGGCCAATCAGTAGTACAGATGTATCAAGTGCTTGCAGGAGGTGCATACATTGATTCTGAGTGCAATAGTTTACAGGGCTTGCCAATTTTTTTGTCTTGTTTCGGCATTCTGTAGCAGAAGTGCTGCCAGATGGCCAAGTAAATGTGGGTCAGCCCCACTCTCTGCCTTTCCCCAGGTGATTTTTTCAGCAAATACCTACTTTCCCAGTTATCACAAAGTTATTCAGTTTAGGTGTCTTGAGCTTACTGTCTGGAAACTCTATTTTCCCAATGGATTTTAGACTCATAGGGTGTAATTACTTAGTAAAAAGAACATTTAACACGTTTCTTCCCACTTTAGCACATGTTCCTTACTATTTCCTGTATTTGGAATGCCTCTACTTCTCATTTTCCACTTGAATAATTTTTATTTGTACTTAAAGGCAGTGGGAAACAATAATGCTTTTAATCATAAGCACATAAATTGACTTGTTTCTAACACCTGCAATAACACACCACCACCGTTCACTGTGTTTCTCAGTTGTGACTCACAATCATTGATTCGCATATTATCTTCTGTACCTAACATGAGTTTCTTGAAGTAAAAGCCATATGGCAAAGGTAGCTCTATCCTATGCTGAATAAGAGTCTTAACATTCAATAGGATAAAGAATTTAAACAATTAATTCATATTTCGATATTTAAATGATTTACTCAAATAGTTCTGTTGAGGACTAGAGATTTTAAGCAATTCTGGAACACTATGCTTGGATCAAGATATGCACTACTCTTTGTTAAGCTGTAATATAAGCCCTACCAACACCATTTTCCCCTCATTCTGAAAAAAGTCTTATATAAATGACTAATTATAAAACATGGAACACAAAAATCAATTCAAGACACTATTTCATGGAGTTTTTCTACTAAAATGAATGTATTAAATCATAGTGAATTTCACCTCTTCCATATTATTTGTAGGAGTTTTCAAATAAGTCTGTGATCTAAGACTGCAGAGCATCCAGAAGTATTTTTACATTTTTCATGAATATTTTTTTTTAATTTGATAGGTTCAATGTTTAATTTAAAACTAATTTTCACTGGCTTGATAATTTTACCCAATAATTTGATGAATTTATATATAAGAAAAAAATGGCTTTCTTTGTATGTTTCTCTGCACATAAATACACATATATACATATAGATTTTTATGTAAATATTTGTAAGCAAATATTGATTAGATAAACAATAGAACAGTTTTTTAAAGCATCACTAAAAGATATACATAAGCACCTCTTTAAATATTCTAATTAACTCATCTTGGTATAGAACTACGAATTAGTTTTGTAATTAAAGAGCAATTTAAAGCCATGCTTTATAGTATACATGAGTACAGAGTTACAATTTTAGATCCTTCGAATTCTGTTCACACATAATTTTATGATGAAGTAAAAATCACTGTGCTTGTATAAGATTTATTGCAAGGTCTCCAATTTTATTTTGTTTTGTTGAGCATAGTGAAATTTATTTATGTACTTTTGGAACGTGGTCCAAAAATGCAGTCATGTGAGAAGAATTCTTAGTGCTTATGAGAAAACTCCAAGCAAACAAGACAAGATTGTTCTAATCCCAGTTTCTTCAGAACATGGAGTTCTTGGAATGTGTTTGCATGCTCCTCCTTGGCGCAGCAGATAGGAATGAGTTTACTTCATATTGCTGAAGAT
This sequence comes from Rhombomys opimus, assembly GCA_010120015.1. Classification (NCBI taxonomy): domain Eukaryota; kingdom Metazoa; phylum Chordata; class Mammalia; order Rodentia; family Muridae; genus Rhombomys; species Rhombomys opimus. Next base: position 3,322,854 of record REGO01000185.1, on the reverse strand, counting down.
TGCTTGTTTTCCAAATATGCCTCTATGGAAAACATTTTGGCTAAATGCTTCTTGTCCTTTTGATTGCATACAGCTTGAACTCATAAGAATTTTACTCAGGTAAACTTGTTTAACTCACAGAGCATAAATTGTCTGAGGGTCAGAATAAAGTTGGCTATTGCATGAGACTTTAGGCTATCTTATCTACTGGCTCCATTTTCATAGGTCCTGCTTCATCTAGAGCATTAAATTGTCATACTTGAACAAGGAGCTGAGGTTATATATGGGACAAGAGAGTAGAGACCCTCAGAGAGGTAAGTGAGTGAGAATAATGGACCAGAAACAATGGAAGGCTTTGCCTTTTGTTAAGATTTTGTATTTTATTTTTTAAGAAAGGAGAAAGACAAAAATGTTAAAATCACAATTATGAGATTCTCTGTAAGTTTTTTTTTTTTTAATTGTAATCCCTGGTTTTCAGAAGAAGTAATTTTAGGTGAAGAAATATAGGACAGAGTTTAAAAGAATATTGAAAAGGCATATAAAGTAGGAGGAAAGATCTCCATTCAATTCTGGATCTCTTGGCCTAAATTCAGAAGTCATTAAAATGCTTAAGGAAATAAGGATGGTTCATGGAGTAAGCCTAGAACCCCCACACAGATATAGCTCATGGCAGTTCAGTGTCCAAGTAAGGGGTACAGGGACTATCTCTGACATGAACTTTGATTATCTACCCCTAAGAGGGATACAGCCTTACCAGGCCATAGAGGAAGACAATGCAGCCAGTCCTGATAAGACCTGTACTTAAAGAATTTAGAATTTTACTCAGACGATCTTGCTTAACACACAGATTATAAATTGCTGATGCTTTGAGCAGAATTGCCTATTGAAAAAGGCTTTAGTCTACTTCTCCTAGGTCCCACTGAATATAAACAGTGACAGTAGAAGGAACTTGTGTGACTGGACCTCCCCAGTGACACACTTCTTCTAACAAGGGCATGTCTACTCCCACAAGGCCACATCTCCTAATAAAGCCACTCCCTAAGGGCCTATGGAGGACAATGACATTCCAACTACCACATTCTACTCCTGGTTTCCATAGGTTTGTAAGCTCATCATAATGCAAAATGCATTTAGTCCAATTTCTAAAGTGCCCATAGTCTATAAAAGTTCAAATTTGTTTAAAAGTCTGATTTCAAAGGTTACAAAGCACCTTTCTTGTATCCTTGACCCAACAGTCAGAACCATGTGGCTGATGCTGCCCAGTTTGGCTATTCAGTGAAGCTGGAACATGGTCCCTTGTTCAACTATATTTGTATCAGCTTTCTAGTGATGGGATTTTCCTTCACTGTTTAAGCCTTTCTGAAATTCCTTTCCATCAGATGGAAGCTTAGCTGGATGGAAGCTTGCCCTGAGATTACCACTCACTTCATTCTATTTAGCATCAGGCTTTTCTTTAAATGTTTTATTTCACTGGGCCTTAAACCTAGCTCCATCTTATTTCTTGGTGTTTCTTTTTTCCTCAAACTGTACATGTCATATTTCTCTTTGTCTAGTTTCTTCCCTTTCTTTATAGATGTGCATAAGAGTGACCAGTAATGACCTGATAACACAGTCAATAGAAGGCTGTCTTGAAATCTCTCATGCCAGTGCCATTAATCCAAAGCTTTTCAGTTTAGACTCAGCCTTTTTTTTTTTTTTTTTTTGACAAGAGCAGAAAAAAGCCACATTGTTATCCAAAATATCACAAGAACAGTCTCTCAGCCACTTATTACCTAATCTTCTTCCTGTTTGAAGCTTCTTGAGCCAGGCCATCATAATCTATGTACATTGCTCTTAGAACCCCTGTCTTCTGTGCTCTTACTAATATCGCCCAGTAAGCCCCGCTTAAAATTTTGGCTACTTTTCTAGTCCAATGTTTCAAAATCTTCTGCCTTTCTACAATAACCAACATGGTCAGGCCCGTCACAGCAAAACCCTGCTCCCTGATAACAATTTCTGTCTTAGTCATCATTCTGTTACTGTGAAGAGACGCCAGGACTGAGGCAACTATAATAACTATATTTGTATACATTATGCGGTCATCAGTTATAATGACTATTCTCATTGAATCAAAAAAGGAAATAAAATGAAAGGACATGACTGCCCCAGATAAGGTATATGAGAAAGTGTATTGTAGATAAAAGGGAGAGTGTTATATCCAATCACGATACCCTGAAAGAACACCGCCAGGAGTAGAGTCCACTGAGAAACACATGAGGATCTTTTTATTACAAATTATTACAAGCTGCAGCTTCCCACCACGGAAGAGGTGAGAGCCGAGAGCTTGTGCTCAGGGTTAGTTGGGTAATTCAAAAATTTGGGTCCCACCCTGTGTGCCCAAAGCAGGGGTGATTCCTGGCTGGCAAGCATCTATTGATGGAAATGCAAAAGGTATGTTGCATTTTGAATTGATTGGCTAAAGGAAGGTTCCCAAACCATTAATGTTCTCGTGTCCCTCCCTAGGGGGATGGGCCAGTTTCTTAGCAACTTTATCTATAGTGGGCAGGAAAAGAATGCAACAAGACTACTTCTTCCGCTCAAGGCATTGAGGCTGGACATATCTCTAATCTGGCTGGCCTTGGTTCAGGCTTGTGCTTCAAACTTTAAAATAATAGCCACATATTTTTAATCCTTTGGTCTCTCAAGAGCATTGCCAGAAGCAGAGACATCTGGGAGAGTATAGAGGAGAAATAACTCTGAGCCATGTAAAGAAATTAGGGAGGGGAAAGAGAAGGGGAGGAAGCCATGTGTAGGAGCCAAGAGGCCACAAGGTAACAGAGGCAGGTCACCACAAATGTCCGAATTATATCTGGAGGTGGGGCAGCCCAAGCCTTGGGTTGTAGTGTTCAGGGTAAAGGACAGTATAGATCAGCCATACTCTGCAATAGGTGGGGACAAAGGAATGCTGGGAGAACCTAGTGGTCAGATGTGCTTTGATATGTTGAACAAGTACCTCAGCCATTTGTCCCATGGTTTGAGACTAAACACTTAAATGTCTGATATCATTACTATCAAAATATATCAGAGAAAATTTTGATTATTTTAATGGTCTCCTCATAACTGTTCTAATTTCACTCTTCTTCACATTGCTTATGTAGAAGAATGTTAATTCAGAACAAGAGATCACATTCAAACACCTAGGTCTGTGTGATCCAGCTGGAATACAAACATTCCTTTAATACAGGAGACAAAAGAAAGCAGATCTGAGTTCAAGGCCAGCTTGGTACAGAGCAAGTTTCAGGTAGAGAAAAGCCAGGCATGGTGGTACACGCCTTTAATCCCAAACAAAGAAATTAAATTTAATTTGTAGAACAAAGCACCCATGTTTGAAGGTGATGTCTAGGCAGTCCTGATGAAACTTTATAGACAAGGATCAGATGGCAAGGGAGGAGGACTCCACCTTTCAGTGGACTAGGGGGAAGAGGGAAGGAAGGAGAGACCAGAATAGATGAGGGAGGGGACTACATAGGGATATAAAGTGAATAAATTGTTAAAAAAATAATTTTAAAAAAGAAAGTGATATCTAATTGAGTCGCAGAAAAGATGATGAATAAGAAAAAAACTTGACTGGATAGAGTAAGCCCAACCCTATGAGAAGAGAGAGGAGAGGGAATCTATTTAAGGGCCAATGCAGAGAAAGAGATGAGGCAGTTTTTACTGTGACAGCAGTAGAGAGACTTGTTACAGAGAAAGAACACAGGTGAAGACAGAAAAAGCCAGAGAATGAGAAGTGGGCAGCAGATTAGAGCAGATTGCTGGAGTTAGTTTGAGGCTAAACAGAGTAATTCAGAGGCCTAAAGAAGCCAAATTGAATAAATCATCTGGGAGAGGAGTGTGAGCTAGAACACCTGCGTTGAACCAGCCTGCACAGAGCTCATGAAGAAGAAAAGGTGAGCTTATTAAGCAGTAAGTCTCAGAGGCTAAAAACATTCTAGGCCTAGGTTAGAATGTACAGAGACTCAAAGCTTCCAGAACTAGGCCTAGGTTAGCAGAAGGAGGCAGTAATCTTCTAAGACAACAACTGAAACAAAGGAATGAAATTTCCTTTTAAAGGCTTTTTTTTTTTCCAGATCCCACCATTTACCTGCAAATTTCATGATTTCCTTGTTTTTTATTGCTGAGTAATATTCCATTGTGTAGATATGCCACAATTTGTGCATCCATTCCTCCACTGAGGGGCATCTGGGCTCTTTCCAGGTTCTGGCTGCTACAAATAAAGCTGCTACAAACGTGGTTGAGCAAATGTCCTTATTGTGTACATGAGACTTTTTTGGGTATATGCCTAGGAGTGGTATAGCTGGATCTTGAGTAAGTGCTATTCCTAGTTGTCTGAGAAACTGCCAGATTGCTTTCCAGAGTGGTTGTACAAGTTTACATTCCCACCAGCAAGGGAGGAGGGTTCCCCTTTCTCCACAACCTCCACAACAGCATGTGCTGTCTCTTGAGTTTTTGATCTTAGCCATTCTGATGGGTGTAAGGTGAAATCTTAGGGTCATTTTGATTTGCATTTCCCTGATGGCTAATGAGGTTGAGCATTTCTTTAAGTGTTTCTCTACCATTCGATATTCGTCTGCAGAGAATTCTCTGTTTAATTCTGTACCTCATTTTTTAATTGGATTACTTGATTTGTTGCTGTTTAACTTCTAGAGTTCTTTATATATACTGGATATTAGCCCTCTGTCAGAGATAGGGTTGGTGAACATCTTTTCCCAATCTGTAAGCTGTCGTTTTGTTCTGAGGACAGTGTCCTTTTCTTTACAGAAGCTTTTCAGTTTCATAAGGTCCCATTTATTGATTGTTGCTCTTAGAGTCTGTGCTGCTGGTGTGCTGTTTGGAAAGTTGTCTCCTGTGGATTTATGTCAGAGTCTTCTATTCGATTCCATTGATCTAAAAGTCTGTTTCTATGCATCTGGAAAAGATCATCCTGAGTGAGCTATCCCAGAAGTAGAAAGATGCACACGGTATATACTCACTTATATAGACATATAATATAAGATAGACCTACTAAAATCTGTACACCTAAAGAAACTAATCAAGAGGGAGGACTCTTGCTAAAATGCTCAATTCCCATCCAGAAAGGCAAAGAGGCTGGATATCAGAAGGAGGAGAAAAGAGGTAACAAGTCAGGAACCTGTCACAGAGGACCTCTGAAAAGCTCTGCCCTGCAGACTATCAATGTAGATGCTGAGACTTATGGGCAACCTTTGGGCAGAGTGCAGGGAATCTTAGGAAAGAAGTGGGAAACAGTAAGATCTGGAGAGGACAGGAACTCCGCAAGGAGAGCAACAGAACCAAAAAATCTGAGCACAGGGGTCTTTCCTGAGACTGATATTCCAACCAAGGACTATAGGGTCTTAGGAGATAACCTAAGACCCCTGCACAGATGTAGCCCATGGAAGTTCAGTATCCAAGTGGGTTCCATTGGAATAGGACATGAACTGATTGGCCTGCTCTTTAATTACCTCCCCCTGAGGGGGAAGCAGCATTACCAGGCCACAGAAGAAGACAATGCAGCCACTCCTGATGAGACCTAATTGACTAGGATCAGAAGGAAAAGAAGTCCTCCCCTATCAGTGGACTTGGGGAAGGGCATGCATGCAGAGGGTGGAGGAAGGGAGGGATTGGGATGGGAGGAGGGGGAGAACCACTGGGGGGATACAAAGTGAATAAAGTGTAATTAATAAAGAAAAAAAGATTTCAAAAGCAAAATCCCAAAAAATAAAAAATAAAGGCTTTTTTTTTTTTCAATTTATAACACCAGACATGTAATGTTACCTCTTTTCAGATATATTTCTAAAGTACTTTTAGTTACTGGAGATGAGTTTTCATCCATGTTTATTTTAAACTTATAAATAGTTGGCTAATACCACAACAGTCCTCATTCTGTAGCTGTTTTTTCTCAGTTTGCCATATATTACATGGTATTTCCTGTTTGCTCAAAAGGAACACATTATTACTTGTGTTAAACAGTATTTCCTGTGCTCCTCTCAAATGATTGTTTAACAGCTTTCAGGAATCTCCTTCCTCTGCAGATGTATAGATTGGACTTTGTGTATAGCTGTTCTGTGACCTCTAGATACTTTGCTGCCCTCTGATATTTACCTACTGGGATAAACTAAGGTTTCCCTTCTGTCTTAGTTTTGGTTTTGTTGCTTTGAAAAAAAAATAAAAGAAATATTTTGACAAAACAACTTAGGAGAGAATGTTATTTAAGCTCACACTTTCAGGCTATAGTCTATTTTTTTAAAGAAGTCATCATGGCAGCAGCTCAAGAAAGCTGTTTACTTCAAAATCATAGTCAAGAAGCATGAAGGCAAGAATTAATGCATGATGGTTTTGCTCTGCTAGCTTTCCTATTCTTAGCTAGTTAAGTATCCTTCCTTACAGAATAATGTTATCCACAGTGTGTGAGGCTTCCCATTTCAATTAGGAACAAGACAATGCCATGAGGACATACTCAAAGGCCAGCCTGATCTGCATCATCTCTCAATGAGACAATTTTCCCAAGGAGCTCAACATTCTTTGTCAGGTTGACAATTAAAACTAACAAACACTTTGATCACCTCCCCCTGAGGGGGTGGGGACAACCTTGCCAGGCCACAGAGGAAGACTATGAAAGAAAGTCCTGATGAAATCTGATAGTCTAGGGTCATATGGAAAGGGAGGAGGTCCTTCCCTAAGAGTGGACTGGGGAAGGAGCATGGGAGGAGATGAGGGAGGGAGAGAGGGCAGAATTGGGAGGAGAATAGGGTGGGAGCTACAGCTGAGATAAAAAGTGAATAAATTGTAGAAATAAAAAAAATTATGTTTAAAAAACTAACAATTTGATCTAACAAATACCCTATAGCAGATTGAACAGATTTAATAAAAAACATATCTCCTTCATGGTTAAGTTTGTTGTGCTTTTAAATATGATGTACTTAAACTCTGTTTTCTCACATATATTTTTCATATGAGAAAATATTATACATTATTTTTAAGTAGGACTGATTCTGATAGACATTGGAATGTACTTTCTTCCCAGGACAGACGTTGTACTATGAAAGAGAAGAAACTGTTGAACATTAAGAAAATAAAAATAAGGGCTAAGTGTTTATCTCAGTTTTAGAGTGCCAGCCTAGCAGGTACAAGGGCCTGAAGTCGACCTTAATCATCACAAATATTTATATAAATTATTAAACAGGTACTGTGTCATCCACTTATAATTCCAGTAAAGGAGAACTAGGTAGGACCTCTTGAGTGTAATAGTTTAAAGTCAAGAAATCATAATGAGATGCTTTCATACACTCATATACCACAACTCTAGGTTTATTAAAATTCTACATAAGTTTAAGATCAGATTCCTTTATTGTGCACAAGTATTTGTCAATTTTAATTGCACAAATAGGCAAGGTGAATCTATAATGATATAATTTGCTTGAGATTTGGAGAAATAAGTAACACATCTAAGTTCAAGGGCATATTAAGATACTAAATAAATATTTACTGTACAATTTAAGCAAGAAATGTAAAAAACTAGATATTTGTAAATTAAAAACATGCTGGCTTTGCATATTTTATATCTTAGCATGACACAAGTACATTAAAGAGGCAGCAGTAAGGGGAGTGTCTTGGAATGATAAGAAATTCTAGTGCAAATTGAAACAAGTGTTTAAAATCAAGCGGAGAATAAAATGAGTGGAGAACTGAGACCGGAGTAAATTTGACAAGAATGACTGTAAACACAAGGTGACATTATAAAAATCAAAGTGTGGGGAACTATAGTCATTAAGAGATGACTACAACAATGAAATGCAATGGTATTATGAAACTATAAAAATCAGTTGGGTGAGCTGTACCGAGGAGGACAACACAAGCAAAGGATGTTTGCTTATTCTCACCTTCTGCCTCCATTTTCCCTTTAGACATAGGGAAGCATTTGTGAGTACCAGGAAGAAAACCACTTTAAAAGCAAGCATAAGCAGTGTCCTCAGAGAAAGCCAGGCTCATTGTATAAAGAAAGCAAAAGTCATCTTTGGAAAATCAATTCTGAATCTGGAAAAGCATTACTGATACTGAATAGAGAATGCCCAAACTCATGGTGGACAGATTTCAGGAGCTGGAAAGGGCTAAAAGAATAAAGAAAGCAGAAAAATGTGCACAGCATCTAGAAATGATCACAGCAGGATATTGATCTTTGGTAAACCCCAGAGAAGAATCACATTTACAAAAGTGAGGCCATGTGGACTTGGAGCACATTCTCTCTACCTCAAGTAAATCTCCATCTTTACAAAACTAGCTGCTGGGTTGCTGCTAGTCTCTGGCGGGGACCAAATGCCAACCATAGAATACCTTGTGACTAGGTTTGTTTATTTTTTAAGTGAAATTTTAGTTTTAAGTGTGTGTGTGTGTGTATGTGTGTGTAGACAGTATGACATTCCTTGAAGACAGCATTTGGCCATGATGATTCACCTAGTTTAGGTGCTAGAAATCAAACTGAGGTCCTTTGTAAGAGCTATACATGCTCTCAACCACTGAACCATCTCCCAAACCCCTGAACTGAATATTTCTTGAGCAATTCAGTATTATTTTATTGTTCTTTTAAATTTATTTTTGAGGATTTCATACATGAGTACTGTATGTACTCATGTATGAATATGAGTATCCCCTCCAACTTTCCCTATATCCCTGCTGCTCCTCCTTGAATTCCTTGTCTCTTATTTATTTATAATTGTATACATTTATATGGATAAATACATATAAATTCATAAAGTAAACCTATATAGTTCACTTAGAATTTCTCATATTGTCCAAGGCTGAGTTTTGGGATTCAAAAAAATCTATTGTAGGTTGGTGAGGACTCATCCTCGGAGAAAGCTGATCTTTCCTTTCTCATTTGACTCACATAAGCAGAAGTGTATGTATCCCCAGATACAAAGAGCTCAGTGTAGAAAACTAGTATAAAACCCCCACTAATGAATAACCTCTAAAGAACTCTTAGTATGACAAGGATATTTAAATTGCTAACAATATATTTTACTCTGTGGAAATGAGACTTTTTTAAGGCAATCTCTTTCTTTTTTTAAAAAAATATTTTATTTTATTATGTATATAATGTTCTATCTGCATGTACACCTGCAGGCCAGAAGAAGACAGCAGAGCTTACTACAGATGGTTATGAGCTACCATGTGGTTGCTGGGAATTGAACTCAGGACCTCTGGAAGAGCAGCCAGTGCTCTTAACCTCTGAGCCTCTCTCCAGCCCCAGCAATCTCTTTCTTAATGACGTATGAAAAAATGAAAGATGAAGTCTTTGCATCACTTCTCCCTAAGCCAGACTACTGCTGGTCCTGAGTGTCAAAATTTTACTATTAATGATAAAGCCCATGGATTTGGTAGTGGAGATGTTCCATCATGCAAAACACAGAAAATATCTTTCCCATATTTGTTGTGGGTTTTGTGTGTTATACACTGCTGATCATTTTGATTGTCCTATTACTTTTAAACTGAAGGATGTTCTGTATATCATCAGAGTGTAGGAATTAGTGAGAGAAAGAAAATATGTTACAGTCTTGCATAGCTCAACTGATAGGGCTCCTGACCCTGAATCTGAGAGTCCAGGTTTCAGTTCCCTGCTACCACTAGAGGCAGCCCCTGGATGTTTAATAGTGACTCAGACAGTGGTTCAGAAATCAAATAAAAGAAAGCACTAAGAAAAATAAAATGCAGTGTGATACAAAGTGAATAAACTATAACTTATAAAAAATAAATTAAAAATTTACATAATAAAAAGAAAATATGTTAGTTCCACAATAAATAACCCCCAAATTTACTTTCATGGCATCACATTCAAGTGTTTTTGTGTTATTGGTTTTCCTTTTGCTTATGCCATAGTACAAACAGTCGATTATGATTTCTGCTATGAAAAATAACTTTAGAATCAACCATCCATGCATGCTTGTGTTATTCTCCTAAAAACACAGTCCAGAATCTACTGAAGATTAGGAAAAGAGTAAATCTAATATCCTAAAGAACTTTGAAGATGAGTTTGGAAGTGACATCGGTAATTTCTTAGTATATGCTACTGACTAGAAAATTAACCTATGGTCCAAATATTTAAAAAAATAAAATAAAATAAACAACTGGGGAAATACTTGGCCTAGAACAAACAAAATTAGAAAGCATTTTCTTTAAACACAGTGCTCTTTAGGCTACAGCCCACCTCCTCTCTATGAAATAAAAATCAACAAATATGTTTAATAATTATACTTTCTATAAAAAAAATGACCAGTAACAGTAAATTTTACCCTATACTGAAAAAGCTGCAGAATAGGAGAAAGAGATGACTAAAGATGAAGAGGCATTGGGGGATGCATTTCTTATACTGTTAGAATTTTAAGGCAATATAAAGACCGAGGGAAGAAAGAGATCAGTCTGATACCATCAGAAAGGATTGCTTATTTCAACCAGTAAGGGGCAGAAGTTTGAGGGCCTGGAGTGAGGTGGGGTGGGGTGGGGCAGGGCGGGGCAGGGCGGGGTGAGGTCAGGTTGGGAGTTGTCCCTGAGAAGAGGGAACAGGCCACTTGAAGTTTATTTGCGGGGTTTGGAGAAATGTGAAGTTAAAGTTAGCTGTGGAATTCTATAGTCTCTGCTTTCTGAAGTTGTCTGTCCTGACAATGCCATTTTCTCTTTATAAACTGTCTCACCCTGGATATCAGGATGAGGGTGACCGAAGATGGCTGAATTAAGTGATGGCAATGAGAAGGAAGGGCTGGAGTTTCAACATGATGGTCGGGGGATTCCAGGAAGCCTTCAGGGAATGGTTTTACTTGCTCAGAGTCTGGCAGGGTTTATTTGAGGTTTGTTATGTAATAGGCAACTTGCTCTGAATTTTTTGTAACCCACAAAGTCTTTTTTTCAGTTGTATCCTTTGAACAGCGATGAATAAATTTTCAGGTCTTTGAGGTTTAATTACAATTTTTAACTTCCAGATAAATCAACCTTTGGAAACGAAATTGGAAGAAGAATTCATGTAAATAGCCAGCTAGCTAAGTTTTACTAAATTTTTTGACTAAATGACATCTCAGTCTCTACCTGATTTGGACAATTTTTTCCAAGTGAGCTTCAAAGGGATAAAAAGTTTGCTTTCCAGTAATTATCTTCCAAGAAACCACACTGATTTCCCCATTCTTTGATGTACTACCTTTAGCTAATACATCTAAGCTTTTATTATGGTGGGAAGACAATAGAAAATGTACTTAATCCGTACACCAATCATTCTGATATGTAAGCAAGGAATGAAGATGGAGTCAAATAACAAAACAAGCTGAAACCCTACACATATGGACCTGATGGGCAGCTTGATCTTCGTGTGGGTTCCCTAGCAAGGGGACTGTCTCTAACAAGAATTCTGTTGCATACTCTTCAACCACATCCACCTGGCAGGGCTGCCTTGCCAGGCCACTGAGGAAGAGGATGTGCTCAGTCCTGATATGATTTGATGCGTTCAGGTGGGTTGGTGGGAGGATTCCCTTTTCCTTCAGGGTAAGGGAGGAAGTTAGGAGTCTGGGAGGAGAGGAGGGAGGGGCTACGATTGAAATGTAATATGAGTAAATAAATAACTTAATTAAAAAAGAGAGATACTTGAAGGTATATGATAAACAATTAAGGAAGATGTCTAGTTTCTACTTGTGGCCAACACAAGAAGGGCCTCCATAACTTACTCACAAATGTGTATACACACAATTCTAGGGCATAATGCCATATACTAGTATATTATTAAGCAATAAGATTAAATAAAGTAACACTTGATTTTTGACAAAGCATGTGAGTTTGGAAGTCATCTCCAAGATTAACAGAAGCAAAAATATTTGAATAAAAGAACATTCAGAATATTGACATTTTTCTGGGAAGTGAAACCAAAGAGAAAACTATAGCCTATAAGCTGGAGAAGATGAAATAATCATAGCAAATAGAGCTTCTGTGTAGAACAGCACTAGGCAGAAAATCAATAGTGTAATTGATATGCTGTTACACGTAAGGAGACATATGTATATGATCATGTGTATGTATATGTGTATGTATATTTTCTGTGTGGAGTCCCTATTTTTCCAAGGGATCAAAACTACCTTTACATTTTACCTGTGGAAACATCACGACAAAGATCAGAGAAAACACATATCATGATCATGTCTGGTGAATGGAAACATCAGGGACTTTGAAATATTCTCAAGTATTCTGTTCTCAACAAAGCTGCGTTCAAGATAATCGATTTTACTAGAGACTAAAAAATATAGGTGTAAAATGACAAGACAAAGTTCTATTTCTACCTCTTTTTCATATATGCATCAGAAAGGCCAATACCTGAATCACATTTTTGAAGACTGAAGCCCATGAGCACAGGCTCACTAAGTAATCTCACCGTGAGGTCATTTAACACTTTCCCTGCAATTACATTTTACCATTTCATTAACTATAAACCTAACTGTATAACCAAGGAGACTGAGTAAATGTTAACAGAGTCTTTGAAAACTTTAATGTGAACACAATGAAAGAAGATAAAGAACACAACAGAATCTCTGAAGACTGTAAGACAGATACCGATGAGCTTGCCCCTTTTGGGTAGCATGACTATAGCATTTCTGTCTTATACCTAACAGCCACATCATCTTCAGCCTATTGCTGATACAGAGAAAATAAATAAATAAATAAATAAATAAATCTCTATGCAAGGGCAGGTTGACCAAAATCTATGTTTATGTTCAATAAACTGTAGTCTCACTACTCCTAGAAATTCCCAAACCATAAGCACAGCTAGCCCTAATCATAAACATTACTTGAACCAGTCGAATTAAAGCTCAGCTGAATCTGCTTGCCTAGATAGCAAAAAAAAGTCAGAGATGACTATGGTATTCTACTTGTGCCTACCATCCCCTTTCTTCCATGTGAGCTAATCTCAGTTTTAACCCTTTAAATATGCAATTCAGCTTCCTCTGTAGACCTGGTTCAGATCTCTTCTGACCACCTCCCTGAGATCTGAAAATAAAGCTTTCAATTCAAGCTTCTGTATTGGAACTGAATTTTCTTGGTTTCCACCCAAACCCAAAAGATGTAAAAGTTACAAACATGTGGAAAAACAGTCCTGGAGTGAGAGAAGGGAAAGGAACAGAAAAAGTTCAAAGCAACAGTTAAGAGTTTCTAAAAGCAAAAAAGCAGAAAAATGCCAGGAAGTATAAGGGGAAAAATATAGACAAAATATTCTGGATGTAAACAGGTTTTGGGGGGTTATTTTTTGTTTTTGTTTTTTATTTATTTATTTATTTTTATCCCAGGTGTAGGATATTGAACTGATTCAGACTGTTCATAGGAGCAAACTTTTGCTTCACATGGGATCTGGGAGGGGCTCTTTGTCAGCTGCAGATAGTTTAAACCTGAGGATTCTGAGACGGAATAAAGGCCAGAGCCCAGTGCCTGTTGGGAGCTCTGACAAAGAAGGCTGATGACCACCCTCTCTGCTGCCCCTGGTTGCTGTTGATGCAGTTGGATGAGAAGAGGTTGGAGATAGGCTAAAATGAAGATTGGACTTTCCCCAAGGAACCTGATGACCGTACCTACCTTCCAACACACCAACACTTGATGGGAGAGAAAAGTTGGTGGGGAAAGGCAGCTGAGTTTTTCTTAGCAACTTCCTGCTGTTTGGGATGGTCGGCTTCCTCAGGGCAAGTCCAATCTCTGTTTCAGGATATCTCCAACATCTTCTCACCCACCTGCATTAACAGTAACCTGGAGCAGCAGGACGGAACATGGAACACCAACAATCTTCTTTTCTCAGAGCTCCATTTCTTACTCTGGGCCTGGCCTTTATTCCCACTCAGAATTAAACTCTCTGTAGCTGGAAAATAATGCCTGTAAAGAGCTCACATGAGGCAAATAGTTTGCTGCTGTGGACAATCTAAATCAGTCCCATATCCTATACCTGGGATCAAAACAAAAACCTGTTTATATCCATAGCATTTCCCCCCTAATGTTTAAAAAAAATGGCTTTTCTTTTAATATGAGTGATATTTGCTGTTGTTTTCTTAAAAGGAGATGATCAAGGTACCAAATGCTCTTTGTATCAATAGTTTCTTTTATAACCTGATAACTCTCACCTGTTCTTTCCTGGAAGAGCTTGTACTTTTTTCTGTTGGACTGCAAGCTAGGATTCCAGAAGATTAAAATATATTGCCAGAATTAGTTTGATGTCAGGATAATATCAGATCCAGCTATGATACGGGTATTAATTGAAATTTTAGAGTTCAAATACATGAATAAAGAGTATTAAAATGTTCTTAGCCATTTAAAACCTCTGAACGTAAACACCTTGGGAATGCACACGAATTTCATCATTTTCATTCATTTTATTTGTCACGTTGTGTTTACAGAGGAATGTGTGACCTTGGAGACAACAAGGTGCCTCAGATCTGCTGAACGTCCAGATAACGGTGGATGGAAACTCTCCCATGTACGCTGACAACTGTCCAGGCGTCCTCTGAAAGAGCAACTCTCATTTTGCCAAAGTAGTTATCTCTCCAGTACTCACAAACTAAATTTTGAAAAAAAAAAAAAAAAGGCTTCTTTGTTTTTCCCTTCTCATATCACTACATTTTCATGTTTGTTTTCACCTTTGCTCTGAGCCCCTGGTCTTGTGTTTTGCTCAGTCCAATCCAGACAGGTATTCCCCCCCCCCAAAAAAAAAATGTTGGGATATGTTTGTGGCAAGCAACTAAGTTGAATTGGAGTTTCTAAGTGATAAGGTAGATGTTAGGTAGAGTGTACCAGAGTCCAGGGCTGCTCACCCAGGCATTATTCCAACGTGTTCCCAGCTGTGTGAAATCTTGAGCCACCATGCTGTCCTTCCCCAGATTCACTAAAAATGCAGCAGCAACCCATAGTCAAGCCAGGAGTCACTGGTAACAACACTGGCTGCTGCTTCTGGAGGACACGTGTAGGTCACAACTAACCACAGGTGCTACAATCCCACCAGCTGCTTGATAGGAGGCTCCTGGGCAGAAGCCAGGCAGCGGAATGCTTCAGCCAGCAAGTGTGGATGGGAATCCACCATTGCATTCCACTCTGAGGTCTCAGAGACCTCAAAAGCATGCTCTGTAATGAAATCCAGTGCCTGCATTTTGAGCTGCTCTGCACTGTGTAGGTCAGCCAGGAACAGAGTATGAGCCACATTCTCCACTGAGAGGTCCCTGCAGAGGGCATCCTCACACAGGACCTTCAAGCGCTCCAGGCCATACTTGTCAGCAGCTGCCAGCACTCCAGCAGCCATGGTGTGGAGGTTTGGCACCTTCCCCGTATAAATAAAGGTCATCATCTCTTTGAAGACTTGTGGTTCCATGTCATGGATCTCAACTCTGTTCTTTTGCCTCTCCTCCATTTCATGTTCAAACATGGCTCTGAAAACAGGAGAGCGAGCTGCTAAGATGGCCTTGTGAGCCCAGAATTCCTGATCACCTACTACCAGGCAACAGTCTGTGAAGAGGGAATTCTCCCACAGCTCACCTAGCTCATCTCTCAATGTGCACCTTGGGACCTCAATTGCAGAGGTCGTGTTCAGTCTACCAATGTTGCAGGACTCGTGAACCATGGTCACTTTACATAGAAGGGTGAGACTGTCCCCAGGGAGAAGAAATTCTGCTTGTAATAAGAGGAAATCTTTCTGGATGAACTGTTTGAATCCCCACTTGCTGTCAGGCAGGAACCTGAAAAGGCTTTGGCTCGACTGTCCATGGCATTTTTCTCCTTGGTTGTTGATGATCCAAAACTGAAACTTTGCGCAAACTTGGCTTATTGAACAGCTGAGCAAGACTAGGTAAACTGACAGGTAGTCTTTGCTCTCTTCATTGATTCCATTGGAGTGCACTCTTAAACACCATTTGTGTTTGTCATATGGTCCTGAAGAGAAAGTCGCACTTGTAATGGGTTCCGTCATTCCTTCCATACAAAAGGAGAAGTTGGTAATGGTCCACTTGTAGGAAATGACAGAGATGTATGTGGAGCCTGAGTTCTCAGCAGCCATGTCAGATATCGTTACTGCAAGAGGTAGTTTGAAGGTTAAACTCAGTCCAAAGCGAAGAATCAAGATAGTTTTTCTCTTTCTCCTGTAGGACATAATTAGAGATACTTCTCAGAATTTTACTCTCTACTCTCTGCTCTGTTCCTTCTTTGCTGAGACTTGAAACCTGGGTCTCTCTGAAATTTCCTATGTAGATTTTAATATCAGTTTCAGAAAATACAGTCGACAAACCTAGTCAGTTATTTTTTTTGTTATTATTATTTTTTACAATTTATTTACTTTATATCCTGTTTGTAGCTCCCTTCCTTATTTCCTTCTGATACCACCTCCCTCCCTTTTTCTCCCCCATTTTCCTTCCTTAATCTAACATGAGGTAAGTCCTCCTACCCTACTCTCTGACTCTAGCCTATCAGGTCCCATCAGGACTGCCTGGATCCTCTTCCCCTTCCCCTGTGGCACAGCTAGGTTACCAGGCCAGGGGAAATGATTAAAGAGCAGGCAATCGAGTTCATGTCAGAGACTTCCCCTGCTCATTTTACTAAGACACACATGGGTATATACTCACTAATAAGCAAATATTAGTTATATATTATAGGATAAACTTTAAAATCTAAAGACCTAAAGAAGCTAAACAACCAGGAGGACCGTGTGGAAGAGGGTGCTTAAATCTAATCCAGAATGGTAAACAGGAAAGACACCAGAAGTTGTAGAAGAGAGGGAACAGGAAGGGCACCTACCACAGTTTTCCTCTGAAACACTCTACCCAGTAGAGGATCAAAGCAAATGCAGATAAACACAGGCAAACTTTGGGGAGAGTACAGGGTGTCTTATGGAGGAAGGGGAAGAGAGAAAGACCTGGAGGGGATACGAGCTCCACTAGGAGACCAACAAATACAAAAAAATCTGGGCCCATGGGGGCCTGCAGAGATTGATGAATCAACCAAGTTCCATGCATGGAGAGGACGAAGATCCCCTGGTCAAACGTAGCCCATAGGCTGCTTAGTCTTCCCTTGTGACTCTTTCACTCAATTTTTTCCTCTATATTTTAGGTCAATTGATAACAACTTTTGTCTATTATACAGAACTTTTCAACTGTTTGGAACATTTTATACATGTCAATTTCAAAACATTTTGTGCTTACAGAATCCTATTATGATAAGTAACAAAACTCACAGATGAATGTATACATAAAGGGTATTAATGAGAATGACTTACAGACTGCAGTCAAGAGAATCCACTCAGGGCAAGCTGTGCATAGAAAGTCAAGAAGCCCAGTAAATTGTTCTGTCAAGGGGGCTAGAGGTCTCGGCTGGCCTTCAGTATATGCTGGAATTCTGAAAATGGAGGCTGTAATACTAGTGAGGATTTGACCTTGCTAGGATGCTCAGGGCAAGCAGGCAAATGACCAAAACTTCCTTCTTCCATGTCTTTATATAGGCTTTCAGCAGATGGTGTGGCCTAATTAAAGGTGTGGTTCCCAGCCCTAAAACCTGGATTAAAGGTGTGTGTCTTTTTGCTGCAAGATCCAGAATAAATGCCTGTGGCTTGGGATCTCCAAAGTCAGTATTCAAAGTAGATCACCCTACTTGAATTTAAGCAAAAACTTTCTCACACTCTGGCCCTCCATTTTGGGGTTTGAGTTAATTCCAGATATAATCAAGTTTTCAACAAGCACAGCTATCACATGTGTATTTTGCTTACTGCAGTTAAACTTCCATAAGTGAAGGCATCTTGTTAATGTCTACAAAGCTCCTATTCACTCTTGTGATTGTGTTACATTATCCCTGCCATAAACATGATCAGGGAAGTGGTGTTTTCCTTACCTGTCAGTGTTCACAACATGGAGGGCAGGGGGAAGAGCTCATATATGGTGTCTCACAAGCAGAGCCACAAACTGCTGAAACTGGATGTCTCATCCCTGCCCTTTTCCAACCAGATTCCAGATTTAAAGTCTCTGGATGACTCCACAAATTATCTCTGGAAGGCTTGCCCCTCCCCGTCAGATTATCCTCCTTGGAAACATTCTTCCAGATCCACCTGAGGGTGTGGAAGGGAGTATCCTAAATGCTTCTAGATTCTATCATGTTCACTGACAGGATTCAGTTTCTCCTGGCCTCAGGTCTTGTATCTTTCTCTGGTGAGTTCTGGCCTCTTCAAACTTAGAACTTTCATGTTTACTCTGCTGGGCCTTAAAAGTAAGATTTGTTCTGTTTTCCAAGGGCTACAGAATATATTCATTGGTTACAGAAGAAGGGATTTTGACATAGCTACTCTTGTAATGTAATCTGTATAATGCTCCCTACTCCTCTCATCTCTATCCTGGACCTCCTGCCTTGGAGAGACAAACTAATCCTAGAGTACACAGAAATAGCTGCCGTGAGTCAGTCAGCTCAGCAGTTCCCAGCCCAGCCCTCCTTACGTCTCTCCCAGTGCTGCTCATCCCTCAGTGCAGCATAAATCAATCAATTGCTTTTGATCTCTGATTTTTGGTTCTTCTTAGACTTTTTACAAGTGGCTAACTATCAGCATTCATGACCCTGGGCCAGGTGGATTTATGGTCAGGGTAGCTAGTACCACATCCCTTAAATCCATGCTTTGAAATGAAAGTAGCCCATTAGTACAAGACATGAAAAAAGCTGTACATTGTGGGTTCTGAGCTCCCCAATGTGTGCTCCTGGAGTGTGAGAGCAGCCTCTCACAGATAAACGGAGACACCCTTGATCTCAGCTATTTCATTCCCTCAGTCTCCTAAATGCTAGCATCCCTCCCGTGTCTCACACACTCTCCATTCATTTAACAAATATGTATATGTATTTTATTATCTCTTCTTTTTGAGTTGTTTCACCTCTGTTATTATTGTCTCTTTTATAGATTAAGAACTCCAGCATTTCATCTCAATATTGAGGAGGTAGAGGTAAAAAGATCTTTGTGATTTCTACCCCCCCCCCATGGTTTATATGTGAGTTCAAAGACAGCCTAGGCCACACAGAGAAACTCTGTCTTGAGTGAGAGAGGACAAGTCAGACAGTCAGACAGACACACAGACACACGGACAGATAGACAGACAGAAAATATGCCAATCAGTTTGAAAATTCTTTTTCACTGTCTGTGTGGTTAAAGCATGTATCACACAGGGCTCTAAAGACTGGTGCCTGAGGATTGCCCATATCCAAGAAGGTCACTGTGAGCAATGATTGAAAACATTGTCCAGAAATAGATCACAATAACTAAATCGTCTCCATGTATATAATAAACGTGAAAATTGCTTTATTTAATTATTGGCCACCTGCCAAAATCAGAGAGAGAGAGATAGCCAGATCTTTCTCATGGTTTCTTTGTCTCTTTATTAAAGTATATATTATTGGTTTGTTTTTGTTTAAGATCTCCTGCTCAGCAGGGATAGCCTTGATCCTACTATCCCCTCAGCCTCTCAGGTAAGCAGATTATACAGAGTTTGACACGGCCTGACTCTTTGACTTTTTAAAGGAATGTCCCAAAGAGAAGTAAATGAGAAGTTCAGCGGCCTCTGCCATCCGCTGCTTGCTCTCCAGGCAGCTTTCTTTAGGGGAATTTTTCAGGAATGTATGCAGTCACCTGGAGGAAGATGTATCTTGGTATTTTGCAGGAGATAGAATCAGGGACCTCAACAAGCTAGTCCAGTTTCTACCACTGAGCTACTACATTTACTTACTTTTAATCCTCTTAGGCTTTCTCTTCCTTCCTTTCTTTTATAAGGCTTATCAAACTGTCACACGGAAAACCGGTCCAGCAAAGACACTGCACATAGCACTGTTTCTCTGATGTTAATCATGCTTTTTTACCTCAGGACCTGGTGTCTAAGGTCTCTAATCCCAGCACTGCAGAGTAAGAGGCATGTCGATCTCTGTGACTTGGAGGTCTACATCAAGAATTCTAGTTCACCAAAAATTACCTAGTGAGGCTGTATCCCAACAATAATGTTAGAATAATGAGGTCTTTGTGTTCTTTAAATGAATGTTAAAAAGAAGCTTTTAATATCATTTAAAAAGAGTAGCTAAGAGAGAAAGTTAAGAGAAAAAGAAAGAGGAGAGAAATGAAAAGATCCCTTTAACTTATACTTTGTTTTCTCCTTTACCATGATGAGTCCATAACCCACTAAACAACCAACAACACCCATCATACCTCATGGGATGGGGATGTTGTGTTCTTAAAATTATTTTTTTTTTCTGAAGAAAAGCATCTTTTTGGGTACCCTTAAAAAATTAGGATATTGGCCATGCACTGGAAAAGTTGGCTCTATCTTTTTCTGTCTAGTTTTTGTGGTTTTTGTCCAGTCTATGTATTTTTTGTCTAGTCTGGATGGTGTGATCATTTGGGTTATCCCTTTTGAAGTTGTCCTGGATGTAGTTTCTTGAACAAAGAATAACTGAGGCGTCCGTGAAGCAGAATCATCTTGACTACTTGCTTTATCTTCATTGTTATCTGGTCTCTTACTCTGAAAATAAACTTTTAAAGGTAATATTACATGGACATTTTTTTGCATCATAAGAACCAGGAAGACAGTGAGATTCATTTACCATGCAAAGTCATTCATCTTTCATTTAGCAGGAGGTCTTCCCTGGTGAAATCTAATCTTTATAAGTTTTGTTGGTAATGATATTTTGTCATTCCTGTAGATACAGAAGTATAACCATGTTCCTACCTCAAAATTACTTCAGGTTTCCATTCTGTTGTCCACAAGTCCTCATAACAAATGGTTTGTTCTAGTCCAGCATTTTTGCTATAACCCAGTATCTCTCAGCTGCTGCTGTTCCTTTTCCATCAACATTAAGAAAATTTAATATTAAAAAGCACCATTTAGTATACCCAGGGGACCTTTATTCTTCCCTTTTGTTTTGTAAGAATTTCTTTTAAAGTACAATTCGATCTTTCTACAACTGCCTGTCCAATAGGAATGTGTGGTATACCAGTAATGTGCTTATATTACAATATGCTTCATCTTTCTGGATACATATTCAGCTGCATGTCAGTGTCTTTTTAATTAATATATTTTTATTTTAATTTTTATTAATTACTTTTTTTTCACATTGTATCCCCTCTGTAGCTCCCTCCCTCCTCCCCTCCCAATCTCAACCTCTCTCTCCCTTTGCCATGCATGGCCCTCCCCAAGTCCACCTATAGGGAAGCCTTCCTCTCCTTTTTCTGATCCTAGTCTATCAGGTCTCATCAGGATTGGCTGCATTGTCTTCCTCTGTGGCCATGTAAGGCCGCTCCCCCTTCAGGGGGAGGTGCTCAAAGAGCAGGCCAATCAGTTCATGTCAGAGACAGTCCCTGTTACCATTACTAGGGAACCCACTTGGACGCTGAACTGCCATGGGCTACATCTGTGCAGGGGTTCTAGGTTATCTCCATGAAAGGCCTTTGGTTGGATTATCAGTCTCAGAAAAGACCCCTGTGCCCAGATTTTTGATTCTGTTGCTCTCCTTGTGGAGCTCCTATCCTCTGCAATACTTACTATTTCCCACTTCTTTTATAGGTGTCCCTGCACTCTGCCCAAAGTTTGGCCATAAGTCTCAGCATCTGCTTTGATACCCTGCAGGGTAGAACCTTTCAGAGGCCCTCTGTGGCAGACTCCTGTCCTGTTCCCCATTTTCTCCTTCTTCTGATGTCCATCCTCTTTGCCTTTCTAAATGAGGATTGAGCGATTTAGCCAGAGTCCTCCTTCTAAATTAGTTTTTTAGGTGTACAGATTTTAGTAGTTTATCCTATACTATGTGTCTAATATCCACCTATGAGTGACTTTATATCCTGTGTGTCTTTCTGCTTCTGGGATACCTCACTTAGGAGGATCTTTTCCAGTTCCCACCGTTTTCCTGCAAATTTCATAATTT
>REGO01000185.1:3217998-3300872 GCA_010120015.1 Rhombomys opimus | reverse complement strand
TTTTTATTGCTGGGTAGTATTCCATTGTGTAAATGTACCACAATTTCTGTATCTATTCCGCCATTGAGGGACTTCTGAGTTTTTTTCAGATTCTGGCTATTATGAATAAAGCTGCTACAAACATTGTTGAGCCAATGTCCTTGTTGAATACTTGAACATCTTTTGGATATATGCCTAGGAGTGGTATAGCTGGATCTTGAGGTAGCAGTATTCCTAATTGTCTGAGAGAGTGCCAGACAGATTTCCAAAGTGGTTGTACAAGTTTACATTCTGACCAGCAATGGAGGAGGGTTCTTGTTTCTCAACATCCTCTCCAGAATGTGCTGTCACTTGAGTTTGTGATCTTAGCCATTCTGATGGGTGTATGGTGAAATATCAGGGTCCTTTTAATTTGCATTTCCCTGATGACTAAGGATGTTGAGCATTTTTTAAGTGTTTTGGCCATTTGATATTCCTGTATTGAGAATTCTCTGTTAGGCTCTGCACCCAATTTTTTAATTGGATTACTTGATTTTTTGCTGTTTAACTTCTTGAGTTCTTTATATATACTGGATATTAGCCCTCTGTCAGATATAGGGTTGGTGAAGACCTTTTCCCAATCTGTAGGCAGTCATTTTGTTCTGACAACAGTGTCCTTTTGTTTACAGAAGCTTTTCAATTTCAAGAGGTCTCATTTATTGATTGTTGCTCTTAGAGTCTGTGCTGTGGTGTTCTGTTCAGGAAGTTGTCTCCTGTGCCAATGACTTCAAGGCTCTTCCTCACTTTTTCTTCTACCAGATTTAATGTGTCTGGTTTTATGTTGAGGTCTTTGATACACTTGGTCTTTAGTTTTGTGAAGGGTGATAAATATGAGTCTATTTGCGTTTTTCTGCATGTAGACATCCAGTTAGAACAGGACCATTTGTTGAAGATGCTATCTTTTTTCCATTGAATGGTTTTGGCATCTTTGTCAAAAATCAGGTGTCCATAAGTGTGTGTATTTATTTCAGAATCTTCTATTGGATTCCAGTGAACCACCTGTAGATTTCTATGCTAGTACCATGCAGTTTTTAATATTGTTGCTCTATAGTACAGTTTGAGATCAGGGATCAAGATACCTCCAGAAAATCTTTTATTGTAGTTAATTGTTTTAGCAATTCTGGGTTTCTTGTTATTCCATATGAAGGTGAGAATTTTTCTTTCAAGGTCTGTAAAGAATTGTGTTGGTAATTTGATGGGAATTGCATTTAATATGTAGATTGCTTTTGGTAAGATGGCCATTTTTACTATATAAATATTGCCAAGCCATGAGCATGGGAGATCTTTCCATCTTCTGATATCTTCTTCTAATTCTTTCTTCAGAGACTAGAATTTTTTTTTTCATACATGTTTTTGACTTGCTTGGTTAGGTTCACACCAAGGTACTTTATATCCTTTGTGGCTATTTTGAAGGGTGTTGTTTCCCTAATTTCTTTCTTAGCCCTTTTGTCTTTTGTATACAGGAGGGCTACTGGTTTTTTTGAGTTGACTTTGTATCTAGCCACTTTGCTGGAGGTGTTTATCAGTTGTAGGAGTTCCCTGGTAGAATTTTGGGGATCACTCATGTATACTATCATATCATTTGAAAATAGTGATACCTTGACTTCTTGTCCAATTTTTATTCCCTTGATCTCCTTTAATTAAGAACTATGTTGAAGAGATATGGAGAGAGTGGGCAGCCTTGCCTTGTCCCTGATTTCAGTGGGATTGATTTAAGTTTCTCTCCATTGAGCTTGATGTTGGCTATAGGCTTGCTGTATATTGCCTTTACTATGTTTAGGTATGTGCCTTGTATCCCTGATCTCTCCAAGACCTTAAACATGAATGGGTGTTGGACTTTGTCAAATGCTTTATTGGCATCTAAGGAGATGATCATGTAGTTTTTTTTCCTTCAGTTTGTTTATATAGTGAATCACATTGATGGATTTTCCGTACATTGAACCACCCCTGTATGCCTGGGATGAAGCCTACTTGGTCATAGTGGATGGTATCTTTGGCGTGTTCTTGTATTCAGCTTGCAAGTATTTTGTTGAGTATTTTTGTATTGATCTTCATAAGGGAGATTGGCCTGAAATTCTCTTTCTTTGTTGGGTCTTTGTAAGGTTTAGGTACCAAGGTGACTATGGCTTCATAGAATGAGTTTGGTATTGTTCCTTCTGTTTCTATTTTGTGGAACAGTTTGGAGAGTATTGGTGCTAGCTCTTCTTTGAAGGTCTGGTAGAATTCTGCACCGAAAACATCTGGCCCTGGGCTTTTTTTTTTTTTTTTTTTTTTTTTTTTTTTTTTTTTTTTTTTTTTTTTTTTTTTTTTTTTTTTTGGGGGGGTTTTTTTTTTTTTTTTTTTTTTTTTGGCATGGGAGACTTTTGATGACTGCTTGTAATTCAGCTTTGGCAAGTGGAATCGATCAAGAAATATGTCCATTTCATTTAGATTTTCAAATTTTGTGGCATATAGGCTTTTGAAGTAAGACCTAATGATTGTTTTGATTTCTTCAGTGTCTGTCATTATGTCCCCATTTTCATTTTCATTTTTGTTGACTTGGATAGTGTCTCTCTGCCTTTTACTTAGTTTGGCTAAGAGTTTTTCTATCTTTTTTATTTTCTCAAAGAACCAGCTCATGGTTTCATTGATTCTTTGAGTTGCGTTATTTGTTTCCAATCCCTGATTTCAGCATTGAGTTTGATTATTTCCACCCGTCTACTCCTCTTTGGTGTGTCTGCTTCTTTTTTTTTTCCCCTAGCGCTTTTAGGTGAGCCATTAAGTTGATTAAATGAGATGTTTCAAATTTCTTCATGAAGGCACTTATAGCTGTGAACGTTCCTCTCAACACTGCTTTCATTGTGTCCTATAAATTTGGGTATGTTGTGCCTTCATTTTCATTGAATTCTAGGAAGACTTAATTTCTTTCTTTATTTCTTCCATGACCCAGCTGTCATTTAGTAGTGAGTTGTTCAGTTTCAATTTGTGTGTAAGCTTTTTGCTATTTCTGTTGTTGAGGTCTAGCTTTAGTCCATGGTGATCAGATAGTATACAAGGGATTATTTCAATCTTCTTGTATCTGTTGAGGCTTGCTTTGTGACCAACTCTATGGTCTATTTTGGAGAAGGTTCCATGAGGTGCTGAGAAGAAAGTAAATTCTTTTGTGTTTGGGTGAATGTCCCGTCCAGAGGAAGTTCAACGAGTTCCTAAGGAGGGGTGAAAAGAATGAAATAGAGACAAGGAGACACAAAGAATGAGAGCAAGTTTATAGTCTGATCTCGCTCTCGTTTATTTGAAAAATTTCACACAACTTTATAGGGAGAAGGCAGGAAGGGAAAATGTGTCAGCAATATAGTTTACAAAACATAACAGGGTGATTAATGATGATGCAGAACACCACAAGAATGTTTACTAAAAGAGATACTACAAGAATGTCAGCTAAGGTATCTCAAACTGTCTAGCCTGACATACAGATGTCTCATAGGTTCGGGAAACGTAAATCTCTCACCTAAGACCTTGTTGCAGCTGTCTGTAACTTTCCAATAGCTGGCCTTGGTTCCCGGCAGGTGAAAGGTTCTGTAGATGTCTGTTAGGTCCATTTGATTCATGACCTGTGTTAGAGTTATTATTTCTGTGTTTAATTTTTGTTTTGTTGACCTGTCCTTTATTGGGAGTGGGGTGTTGAAGTCTCCCACTATTAATGTTTAAGGATCTATGTGTGGTTTAAGTTTTATTAATGTATCTTTTACAAATGTGGGTGCCCTTGTATTTAGGGCATACACATTCAGGATTGTGATATCTTCCTGGTGGAATTTTTCCTTGATGAATATGAAGTGTCCTTCCCCATCTCTTTTGATTAATTTTGGTTGAAAGTCTATTTTATTAGGTATTAGAATGGCTACTCCTGCTTGTTTCTTGGGTCCATTTGCTTGGAAAACCATCTTCCAGTCCTTTACTCTCAGGTAATGTCTATCTTTGTGACTTAGGTGTGTTTCTTGTATGCAACAGTGTAACAGTGTCGGGAGCCGTGACTCAGCAGCCTGCTTTGATATTTAAATCTCGGTGGAGAGATGGCTTTTAGGAGACCTTTACTAATGGCAGAGGAGAACTTGCAAGTCCATCTCCTTTTGTTTGTGACAACAGGTGGGATAGCTTGTGAGGGTTACACCTCTTCCTCAGGCTCCTTGTGCAAATTAACCTATTGTTCTGAGATGTTTTACTGGCTAAAAGTAACTACTCAAAAAATAAAGTGGTCAGAAGGCTGGAGGCAGAGGAGGAGGCAGAGTCTTGAGACTGGCTGCTGGCATTGCTGGCTGCAGCAGTCTGCCTTTTGCTATGGCTGTCGAGTTTGGACCTTTAAAAAGTTTCCTGTGTGCTGTGTGTTTATTTTATTAATTTTAATCCTCACACCCAACTCAAGAACCGTTGGACTCTGCGCGGCTGGCTCTGGCACAACAGATTGCTGGATCTTGTTTAGGCATCCATTCTATTAGTCTGTTTCTTTTTATTGGAGAATTGAGTCCATTGATGTTGAGAGAGATTAATGACCAGTGTCCGATAGATCCTTTGATTTTGGTGTTGGCTGTGGTATCCTATTTGTGTGCTTGTCTACTTTTAGTGTTGCTGTAGTGAGGTTATTTGTTTCCTGTGTTTTCTTGAAAGTAATTAGTTTTCTTGGGTTGTATTTTTCCTTCTAGTATCTTCTGTAACACTGTATTTGTGTGGAGGTATTGTTGAAATTTGTTTTTGTCATTGAATATCTTGTTTTCTCCATCAATAAGGACTGAGAGTTTTGCTGGGTACAGTAGCCTAGGCTGACATCTGTGTTCTCTTAGGGTCTTCATGATATCCATCCAGGCCCTTCTGGTTTTCATAGTCTCTGTTTAGAAGTCCGGTGTGATACTGATGGGTTTGCCATTATATACTTGGTCTTTTTCCCTTACAGCTTTTAGTATTTTTTCTTTGTTCTGTATACTTACTGTTTTGATTATTATGTGGCAGGATGATTTTCTTTTCTGGTCTAACGTAGTAGATATTCTGCAAGCCTGTTGTATTCTTATAGGCCTCTCCTTAAAATTGGGGAAATTTTCTTCTCTGATTTTGTTGAAAATATTTTCTGGCCTTGAAGGAGGGAATCTTCCTTTTCTTCTATTCCTCTTATTCTTAGGTATTGTCTTTTCATGTTGTCTTGGATTTCTTGGAAGGTTTGTGTCAGGAATTTTTTAGATTTATTATTTTCTTTGAAGGATATATAGATTTCTTCCATTGTATCTTCCACACCTGAGATTCTTTCTTCCATCTCTTGTAGTGTGTTATGCTTACCCTCTGTAGTTTTTGTTTTCTTTCCTAAGTTCTCCCTCTCCATGATTTCCTCTGTTTGTGTTATCTTTAGTTTTTTTCAATTCTATCTTCAGATCTTGAACCGTTTTCTTGATTTCCTTCACCTGACTAACTGTATTTTCCTGTTTTTCCTTCAATTTCATCAGCTGTTTGTTTGAACATTCCTGTATTTCTTTTATCTCTTTCAGTGATTTAATCATTTCCTATCTGAAAGCCACAAGTTGGTTGCTTCTTCCTGTATTTCTTTACAGATGGCCATAATCTGTTTTTACTTTATCTTCCACTAATTTTATTTTTGCATTTTATTTGCTTTCTTCATTAACCTGTTCATCAGCATAGATGTAAGGTCATCTTGGATTTCACTTATGCTAAGGTGTCCAGGGCTACTTGCCCCTCGGTACCTGGGTTCTGGGGATGCCATATTGCTTTGCTTTTTGTTGGTTGTGCTTTTATGTTGACCTCTACCCATCTGGCTGTCTCAGGTGTTGTCTTTTAATTTCTGATGCCTGCTGGGTCCTGGGGTGGGGAGAATCCACTTGGCAGGGTTCTGAAGAATTCCTCAGCTTTTTGGGTATGGTTAACTGAATGGTGGTGCTTCTCCAGAACTGTCACAGTTCCCCACAGGCACATAAACCTGTGTGGCAACTGTGGTGTCCAGGAAGGCTCTTCTCATCAGTAGAAGTCCTGAAGATGGCTGTTTTGCTTCTGGGTTTCTTGACCTGAATTTAGTGAGCCCCTGCTGCTGCTGCTCTTAAGGTGTAATTGTTGGCATGGTACAGCCCTCTTGAAGAACCAGGGAGTCCCCTGGTTTTGTCAGTTTAGCTAGGGAAAACAGGTTGCAGCTTGGAGCAGCATCTGAGGGCTGCTCTAATGGTTCTCAGGCTTTTGTAGGTCTGAGGTTGCAGCTGTGTGCCCCAGTGCCCTAGCAGTAATCAATGGCAGGTGAGCAGGGCACTGATGCCTGCAGTAGAAGGCTAGAGCCTAGAACCTGTGTGAACCCAGAAAGTCTTCTGGAGCTGGGTGTCCTGAGCATTGGACCTGATGTTTTCCCTGCTATGGGGTTTCCTCCTGACAAGAATACCCAGACTGTGCTTGGTGTCTGGGACAGTGAGTAAAACACCAAGGCACAGACGTGTGGCTCTCCCTTACTGGCAATTGGAAGGCTGGGCATCTGCCAAAACTCTGTAACTTTTCTTGAAAACTTTTCGGGGGGCAAGAGGAAGTGGCTGAGTGCTCTGAGGTCAGAACTCTTGTTCTCCTCACTGTGGGCTTCCACCCGACAGAAAAACTCATTCTCTGGTGCCCTGGGGCCCTCAGTTCTGTCTGGGATGGTGAGTTAGACAAGCAGGAACGACTATGTGCCTCCTGCTAAGCACCCAAGTTTTGAGGCTGGCACCTGGGCACCTACCAGACCCGAGTCTTTTCCAGGGATTGTCTGGTGACCTAAGGTCAGTCCTGATTGTTTCCTGTATCGTGGGATTTTTTCTCGAATGGAAATCCCAGTCTCTGGTGTTGTGGGGCCCACAGTTCAGTCTGGGACAGTGATCAGAGCATGCTGGCATGTGGCTCTGGGTTGGCACCCAACCTCTTGGTGGAATCCAGACCTCTTCTGAGGTTTAGCTGGGTGAGTTGAAGATGATTGAATCCCACACCATGGGGTTTCCTCTCACCTGGAAAACATAATCGCCGGTGTTTTAGGGCCCAGAATTCTGTCTGCTGGTCATTGTACAGATCCTGCTGTGCTGCTGGTCAGAAAGAGTATCCTCCCAGCACTGCTATCTTGGATTCTACATATCAGTCTTAATTTGTGGAGGTATACCCATATTGCCCTCATTTCCAATAAATGTGTAATTACACAGTTAGCCTTTTCAGATCATAAAGCAGTTGTCCATTGAAACCCTGAGTATGTATCAATGGTATGAATTACATACCTTTGTTTTCCAAATTAAGCAAAATGAAACATATCCATCTGCCAGATTTCATTTCCTTTAGTACCCCTAGGGTTACTTCCAGATGATAAATGGAGTTTGGTTATACAGAGAACAAAACATCCCCCAACCCCCGCAATCGTGGCTTGTTGCCATGTGATAAAGATTTTTTTTCTTTAAACTTTTACTATTTATAAGGTGTTTTTGGTGAAATTTCAAGGCTTCTAACACATGTCCTAATAGTAACTGATCAATTTCCTCATTTTCTTGTGTCAATGGACCTTGTAAATGTGTATGAGACCAAATATGAGTAATACATAATGGATAGTTTCTACTTCTGATGGCCTGTTGCAATTTCATAAATAATAAAGTCAAGTCTGACATATCAGGAATAAATTCAGAAGTTTCTTTGTGCAAAATAACTCTTTTTTTCTTTCCATTTTTTATTTTAATTTTAATTGATTACACTTTGTTCCCTTTGTATCCCCCAGGATCCCCTGCAAAATAACTCTTTATGCATTGTGAGAATCAGTAATTATATTAAGAGATTCAAGAAAATCTGCAATATCATAAGGATTGCATACAATTCTGAATTTTGAACTAGGTAATCCAACTTGTGGGATCAAAACAAAAAACATGTTTACATCCACAGCAAAAGCTGAATGCGGCCACACTTAGAAAATTTAGATCTACCTCATACAATGACAAAAGAAGCTTGAGAAAATTAGGGGGAGAAAAAAATGCTCCATCAACAGTTTAGGCAAATTAAGAATTACAGGCTCAGGACATATCTCACTGGGTAAAACAGTGCTGTACATGTCCAATGACCTGAGTTCAGATTCTTACAATCCTTGTAAAAGCCTGATCTAGCACTCTTTGGTAATCTTAGCCGTTCTATGGTTAGAGAGCACCCAAAGTGAGAATATCCCAGGAAGAAAGACTAACCATGAACTGAGTCCATATGGAATCAGGTCACCGGGTCACTGGCAGACTCCTCTGGGAGGAGACACATCAGGAGGTAATCCCTAGGCACTTCCCCATATCCAACTCCCTATTTCATCTTTGGAGGAGGCAGGAGGACGCCAGCAGAATCCGCCACAGACCACACTGTTTGTGCCCCAGCCCCAGCAACAACAGTAACTACTACCAAAGAAACCTGGGCTCAGGATCTGGGGATGAGAATACCCAACCCTTTCAGGCACTCCCCGAAGAACGACACCATGAGCTTGTCTTCTGCTTTTGGGATACTTCACTCAGGATGATCATTTCTAGGTCCCACCATTTGCCTGTAAATTTCATGATTTCCTCATTTTTAATTGCTGAGTCGTATTCCATTGTGTAAATGTACCAAAATTGCTGTAACCATTCCTCTGTTGATGGACATCTGGGTTGTTTCCAGATTCTGGCTATTGCAGATGATATGATAGTATACATGAGAGAACCCAAAAATTCAACCAGGGAACTCCTTCAGCTGATAAACACCTTCAGCAAAGTGGCCGGATACAAAATTAACTCTAAAAAATCAGTAGCCCTCCTGTATACAAAAGACAAAAAGGCTGAGAAAGAAATTAGGGAAACAACACCTTCACAATAGCTACAAATGACATAAAGTACCTTGGTGTAACCCTAACCAAGCAGGTCAAAGACTTGTATGAAAAAAATTTCAAGTTTCTGAAGAAAGAATTAGAAGAAGATCTCAGAAGATGGAAAAATCTCCCATGCTCATGGCTTGGCAGGATTAACATAGTAAAAATGGCCATCTTACCAAAAGCAATCTACAGATTCAATGCAATTCCCATCAAATTACCAACACAATTCTTTACAGACCTGGAAAGAAAAATTCTCATCTTCATATGGAATAACAAGAAACCCAGAATTGCTAAAACAATTCTCTACAGTAAAAGATCTTCAGGAGGTATCTCCATCCTTGATCTCAAGCTGTACTATAGAGCAACCATACTAAAAACTGGATGGTACTGGCATAGAAACAGACTGGTGGATCAATGGAATCAAATAAAAGACCCTGACATAAATCCACACACTTATGGACAGCTGATCTTTGACAAAGATGCCAAATTCATTCAATGGAAACAAGACACCATCTTCAACAAATGGTGCTGGTCTAACTGGAAGTCTACATGTAGAAAATTGCAAATACATCCATACTTATCACCCTGCACAAAACTAAAGTCCAAGTGGATCAAAGACCTCAACATAAAACCAGAAACACTAAACCGCTCAGAAGAAAAAGTGGGGAATACCCTTGAAGTCATTGGCACAGGAGACAACTTCCTGAATAGAACACCAACAGCACAGGCTCTAAGAGCAACAATCAATAAATGGGACCTCATGAAACTGAAAATCTTCTGTAAAGCAAAGGACACCGTCATCAAAACAAAACAACAGCCTACAGATTGGGAAAGGATCTTCACCAACACTATATATGACAGAGGGCTAATATCCAGTATATATAAAGAACTCTAGAAGTTAAACAGCAACAAATCAAGTAATCTAATTAAAAAATGGGGTACAGAGCTAAACAGAAAGTTCTCTGCAAAGGAATATCAAATGGCAGGGAAACACTTAAAGAAATGCTCAACCTCATTAGCCATCAGGGAAATGCAAATCAAAATGACCCTAAGATTTCACCTTACACCCATCAGAATGGCTAAGATCAAAAACTCAAGAGACAACACATGCTGGAGAGGTTGTGGAGAAAGGGGAACCGTCCTCCACTGCTGGTGGGAATGTAAACTTGTACAACCTCTCTGGAAAGCAATCTGGAGCTTTCTCAGACAACTGGGAATAGCACTTTCTCAAGATCCAGCTATACCACTCCTAGGCATATACCCAAAAGAGGCTCAAGTACACAATAAGGACATTTTCTCAACCACGTTTGTAGCAGCCATATTTGTAATAGCCAGAAGCTGGAAACAGCCCAGATGGCCCTCAGTGGAGAAATGGATGCACAAACTGTGGTATACCTATACAATGGAACATTACCCAGCAATAAAAAACAAGGAAATCATGAAATTTGCAGGTAAATGGTGGGATCTGGAAAAGATCATCCTGGGTAAGCTATCCCAGAAGCAGAAAGATGCACACGGTATATACTCACTCATATAGACATATAATATAGGGTAAACCTACCAAAATCTGTGGTACATTTACACAATGGACTATGACTCAGCAATTAAAAATGAGGAAATCATGAAATTTTCAGGCAAATGGTGGGACCTAGAAATGATCATCCTGAGTGAAGTATCCCAAAAGCAGAAGACACACATGGTGTGTACTCACTTATATAGACCTATAAGATAGGATAAGTATACTGAAATCTATATACCTAAGAAAATAAACAAGAAAGAGTGTCAACAATTAATACTAGCAAGAGATGACCCTTTTTTTATAGGACATATTTGGGCACATTCAGGACTCCCTGGACCATTAAGTAAAGGAAATGAACTTGTTGATTGGGCCACACAGAATACTGTTGTAACTGGCACAGTTGCCACCGTGGCCTTGCCCGATCCAGTAACTCAGGCACAAGAGGCTCATCAGTTACATCATTTAAATGCCCAGACCTTTCTACAAATGTTCTCCATCACCCAAGAACAGGCTCGACAGATCGTTCGACAATGTCAAGGTTGCCTGACGCTTTTGCCCGAGCTACATTTGGGGGTCAATCCCCGCGGTCTCACCCCCGGAGAGCTATGGCAAATGGATGTGACCCACTATCCACCCTTTGGCAAGCTAAGATATATTCATGTTTCCATAGATACCTTTAGTGGATTCCTATGTGCCTCATTAAAGACCGGAGAGGCCACAAAAAATGTTATTAATCATATCCTTGCCTGTTCTGCCTTTATGTCCTTACCTAAGATTATTAAAACAGATAATGGGCCTGGTTATACCAGCTCCAGCTTTAAACAGTTTTGTGCTCAGCTTAATATTAAACACCTTTACAGGCATCCCATACAACCCTCATACAGGCAGGGCATTGTAGAAAAAGCACATCAAACCTTAAAAAACATGCTTAATAAATTACAACATTCTGGAGGAGTATTATACCCACTTAAAGGTAATTTTAAGACCTTGTTAAACCATGCTTTATTTGTTTTAAATTTTTTAACCTATGATAATAATGGAAAATCTGCATCTGATTGGTTTTGGCACCCTGCCACGGCTGATTCTTATGGTCAGGTCTTATGGAAAGACCCTCTAACCTTTAAATGGTCTGGACCCGACCCAGTACTCATTTGGGGAAAAGGCCATGCTTGCATCTATGACTCCAAAGCTCAAAATGCTAGATGGCTTCCTGAAAGGCTAATTAAATTGGTTGACCCTCCAAGGGAAATCCCTGAGAAAGATTCTCATTGTGCTTAATTACAGAACCATGAACATCCTACAGACCTCCCTTGTTATGTGGTTGGCAACCCTGCTCCCAAGCCTGTTGGGACCTTTTGTTGGCATTTTCTTATTTCTCTCCTTCAGCCCTTGGGCCTTTAATAGACTAACTAGCTTTATTAAGTCACAGGTAGACTTAGCAATGAAACCCGTTTTGGTCCATTATCATCACCTGGGCACCACGGAGGACCCTCCCCCCCGTGACTCCACCATGGACAAGAGTGGCACAACACCTCAACACCTTGACTTCTCGTCCCTCAAAACAACCGGGGGGAGGTCTTGGCTTCGCCTGTTAGTTAGGGACAAATAAGTGTGGAGTTTCCCTAATGGTTCCTGCAGCTTCCTAATTGGCTGTTATAATTGGCTAACGTTTACTGTGGTAAAATGTGATAAAAACTTGACCAAGATTGGCTTTCCAAATTCTCCATGGCCACTTTTGGGCGAGCTATCTTATATCTTGTGGGCAGGCAATTTAAAAAAGTGTTACTTTCCACAAAGTGAGTGGTCTGGTAAGTCAGAGACGGAATGAACATATAAGTCTTGGTCCATCTAAGACAGGACGACCTCACCTGGAGGAGGCCGCTCCCATGAAGGGTAAGGCCTGAGCTTTGTCATTCTAGCAGGCTCAGACCCCGTTTGTGCCCCATGTTTGGATTGATGACTGGTGGTTACGGACTTGGGCCCTCAAAGCAGGACCTGGGTGCTAGCCCCCAAATTGTCACTTCTGGGGGATGCAATCTGCCTTGCCCGCAGGTCTGTAACATTCAGTCTTCTGGCCTCACTACCACAGTTTCTATCCCCTATTATAAAATTAAAAATTTCATTTGGCAAATTAAAAACAATTGACCCCGATTTACAAAGTTCCCTACCTTACGAGCTGCAGCAAATCATCCCTTTCCTCCATTTTATTTAGACTAGAGAGGGGGAGATGTCAGGGACCACCTGTAAAAACTTACCAACTTGCCTCAACTTGCCCGTTCCCTTACCTGCGGTAAACATACTGCTTGGAGATGTCAGGGACCACCTGTGGAAACTCACCAACTTGCCTCAACTTGCCCGTTCCCTTACCTGCAGTAAACATACTGCTTGGTAACAGCAGAGATGTGCTCACAGAACTATGGCATATCACAAGATGTTTCAGGCCCCTGGCCGAGAAGAATCTGTAATTTTTCACCCACCCTACTTCCTTATCCTGAACCTTTTATAAAAGCTGATTCTGCTCAGTAAAGTTAGTCCTTGACAAGCACCTGTTTGCTTGGACTCGTTCTTTTCTCTCGCTCATCTTTTCACAGGATCGGATTCTCTTCTATCCCCCTAATAACTTAGCTCCGCTGGCCGGAGCAAAAGAGGACCCATGGTAAGATGATCAATCCTCACTTAGAAAGACAAATGGGGTGGACATTAGATGTAGGAGAAAACAAGTAACAGGACAGGAGCCTACTACAAAGGGCATCTGAAAGACTGTACCTAGCAGTATATCAAAGCAGATACTAAGACTCATAGCCAAACTTGCGCAGAGTGCAGGGAATCATTAGAAAAAAAAAGGGAGTTAATATGACCTGGAGAGGACAGAAGTTCTACAAGGACCAAATATATCTGGGCACAGAGGTCTTTTATGAGACTGTTTCTCCACACAAGGACCACGTATGGATATAACGTAGAACCTCTGCTTGGATATAGCCCACAGTGGCTCAGTATCCAAGTGGATATCCCAATAAGGAAAACAGGGACTGTTTCTGGCATGAACTCAATGGTGGGTTCTTTGACCTCCCCTCCCCCACACCCCGATAGGCCACATAGGACTTTTCAGCCAGTCCTGAAGATACCTGATAAACCAGGAATAATTGAAAGGGGAGGAGGTCCTCCCCAATCAGTGGACTTGGAAAGGGGCAGGGAGGAGATGAGGGAGGGAGGGTGGGATTGTGAGGGAAAGGGGGAGCAGGATACAGCAGGGATACAGAGTTAACAAACTGTAACTAATAGTAAAAAATAATAAATAAATAAAATAAAATCATGTACTGCCTATGTGATCCTGATGGAATTCAGACACTATGGATTACAATATGATCTGGATTGAATGTAGACATCTTCTTAGTACACACCTTTAATCCCAAACAATGAAGGTAAGTTTGTCTTACAGAAGTAAGCAGCCATGTTTGAAAATGGGACCCAATTGGCCGTCAGACTAAGTGAAAAAACACAGAAAGATTTGACAGAGTGAGTTGGAGAGAACATACAACCAACAATCACAAGAACAGGACAGGAAAGTGAGGCTACTTAAGAGCGGTGGAGGGTGAGAGGAGTTTCTTACTGAGAGTTGACTATCAGGACAGTTTTATAGATACAGGTTGCAGAGAGAACAATCTAGACACGGCTGAAGGGAGAATGATCCAGAGATTGAAAAGGAGAGAGAAGACTAAAACATATTGCCAGAATTAGTTTGATGTCAGGATAATATCAGATCCAGAAATGATATGGGTATTAATTGAAACTTTAGAGTTCAAATATATAAAGAATATTTAAATATTCTTAGGCCTTTAAACCCTCTGGACATAATAAGCACCTTGGGAATGTACACTGATTTTATCGTTTTAATTGTCAGGTTTTGTCTACAGGGAAATGTGACCTTGGTCTGATCAATGTCCAGTTATTGGTGGATAAAAACTCTCCCATGTATGCTGACAACTGTCCAGGATTTCCAGTTGCAAGAGCAACTCTCACTTTTGCCAACCTAGTTATCTCTCCAGTACCCACAAACTGAATTTTGGAAAGTAAAAGTCTTCTTTGTCTTTCACATGTTCATGTTTGTTTTCACCTTTGCTCTGAGCCCCTTGTCTTGTGTTTCGCTCACCCCAATACAGACAGGTGTCCCTCAAACAAACAAACAAACAAACAAACAAAAACCCTGTTAGTTTATGTTTGTGGCAAGCAACTAATTTGAATCAAAGTTTCCAACTCATGAGACAAAATTAAAAGAGGTAGATATTAGGTAGAGTGTACCAGAGTCCAGGGCTGCTCACCCAGGCATTATTCCAACGTGTTCCCAGCTGTGTGAAATCTTGAGCCACCATGCTGTCCTTCCCCAGATTCACTGTAAATGCAGCAGCAACCCATAGTCAAGCCAGGAGTCACTGGTAACAACACTGGCTGCTGCTTCTGGAGGACACGTGTAGGTCACAACTAACCACAGGTGCTACAATCCCACCAGCTGCTTGATAGGAGGCTCCTGGGCAGAAGCCAGGCAGCGGATGCTTCAGCCAGCAAGTGTGGATGGGAATCCACCATTGCATTCCACTCCGAGGACTCAAAGACCTCAAAAGCATGCTCTGTAATGAAATCCAGTGCCTGCATTTTGAGCTGCTCTGCACTGTGTAGGTCAGCCAGGAACAGAGTATGAGCCACATTCTCCACTGAGAGGTCCCTGCAGAGGGCATACTCACACAGGACCTTCAAGCGCTCCAGGCCATACTTGTCAGCAGCTGCCAGCACTCCAGCAGCCATGGTGTGGAGGTTTGGCACCTTCCCCGTATAAATAAAGGTCATCATCTCTTTGAAGACTTGTGGTTCCATGTCATGGATCTCAACTCTGTTCTTTTGCCTCTCCTCCATTTCATGTTCAAACATGGCTCTGAAAACAGGAGAGCGAGCTGCTAAGATGGCCTTGTGAGCCCAAAATTCCTGATCACCTACTACCAGGCAACAGTCTGTGAAGAGGGAATTCTCCCACAGCTCACCTAGCTCATCTCTCAATGTGCACCTTGGGACCTCGATTGCAGAGGTCGTGTTCAGTCTACCAACGTTGCAGGACTCATGAACCATGGTCACTTTACATAGAAGGGTGAGACTGTCCCCAGGGAGAAGAAATTCTGCTTGTAATAAGAGGAAATCTTTCTGGATGAACTGTTTGAATCCCCACTTGCTGTCAGGCAGGAACCTGAAAAGGCTTTGGCTCGACTGTCCATGGCATTTTTCTCCTTGGTTGTTGATGATCCAAAGCTGAAACTTTGCACAAACTTGGCTTATTGAACAGTTGAGCAACACTAGGTAAACTGACAGGTAGTCTTTGCTCTCTTCATCGATTCCATTGGAGTGCACTCTTAAACACCATTTGTGTTTGTCATATGGTCCTGAAGAGAAAGTCGCACTTGTAATGGGTTCCGTCATTCCTTCCATACAAAAGGAGAAGTTGGTAATGGTCCACTTGTAGGAAATGACAGAGATGTATGTGGAGCCTGAGTTCTCAGCAGCCATGTCAGATATCGTTACTGCAAGAGGTAGTTTGAAGGTTAAACTCAGTCCAAAGCGAAGAATCAAGATAGTTTTTCTCTTTCTCCTGTAGGACATAATTAGAGATACTTCTCAGAATTTTACTCTCTACTCTCTGCTCTGTTCCTTCTTTGCTGAGACTTGAAACCTGGGTCTCTCTGAAATTTCCTATGTAGATTTTAATATCAGTTTCAGAAAATACAGTCGACAAACCTAGTCAGTTATTTTTTTTAGTTATGATTACTTTTTACAATTTATTTACTTTGTATCCTGGATGTAGCCCCCTTCCTTATATCCTCCTGATACCACCTCCCTCCCTTGTCTTCCCCATTTTCCTTC
This sequence comes from Rhombomys opimus, assembly GCA_010120015.1. Taxonomy (NCBI): domain Eukaryota; kingdom Metazoa; phylum Chordata; class Mammalia; order Rodentia; family Muridae; genus Rhombomys; species Rhombomys opimus. The sequence goes on along the minus strand of REGO01000185.1, from coordinate 3,284,595 downwards.
CCTAGTCTAACATTGGGGAAATCCTCCTCCCTTTCTATCTGACTCTAGCCTATCAGGTCCCATCAGGACTGCCTGGATCCTCTTCCCCTGTGGCACAGCTAGGTTACCAGGCCAGGGGAAATGATCAAAGAGCAAGCAACCGAGTTCATGTCAGAGACTGCCCCTTCTCCCCTTACTAAGACTTGCATGGCATATACTCACTTAGAAGCAAATATTAGCAATTAATATAGGATAAAATAAAATCTAAAGACCTAAAGAAGCTAAACAACCAGGAGGACCCTAAGGAGGAGGATACTTAAATGTCATGCAGAATGGCAAACAGGATAGGCACCAGAAGTGGTAGAAGAGAGTGAAAAGGAAGGGCACCCACCACAGTTTTCCTCTGAAACACTCTACCCAGTAGAGGATCAAAGCAAATGCAGATAAACACAGGCAAACTTTGGGGAGAGTACAGGGTGTCTTATGGAGGAAGGGGAAGAGAGAAAGACCTGGAGGGGATACGAGCTCCACTAGGAGACCAACAAATACAAAAAAATCTGGGCCCATGGGGGCCTGCAGAGATTGATGAATCAACCAAGTTCCATGCATGGAGAGGACGAAGATCCCCTGGTCAAACGTAGCCCATAGGCTGCTTAGTCTTCCCTTGTGACTCTTTCACTCAATTTTTTCCTCTATATTTTAGGTCAATTGATAACAACTTTTGTCTATTATACAGAACTTTTCAACTGTTTGGAACATTTTATACATGTCAATTTCAAAACATTTTGTGCTTACAGAATCCTATTATGATAAGTAACAAAACTCACAGATGAATGTATACATAAAGGGTATTAATGAGAATGACTTACAGAATGCAGTCAAGAGAATCCACTCAGGGCAAGCTGTACATAGAAAGTCCAAGAAGCTCAGGAAGTTGTTCAGTCCAGGGGCTAGAGGTCTCTGCTGGCCTTCAGTATATGCTGGAATTCTAGATTAGGCTATAAAACCAGTGAAGGATTGGCCTTGCTAGCAAGCTCAGAGCAAGCAGGCAAATGACAAAAAAAAATATCCTTCTTCCATGTCTTTATATAGGCCAGTAGCAGATGGTGTGGCCTAATTAAAGGTGTGGTTCCCAGCCCTAAAACCTGGATTAAAGGTGTGTGTCTTTTTGCTGCAAGATCCAGATAAATGCCTGTGGCTTGGGATCTCCAAAGTCAGTATTCAAAGTAGATCACCCTACTTGAATTTAAGCAAAAACTTTCTCACACTCTGGCCCTCCATTTTGGGGTTTGAGTTAATTCCAGATATAATCAAGTTTTCAACAAGCACAGCTATCACATGTGTATTTTGCTTACTGCAGTTAAACTTCCATAAGTGAAGCCATCTTGTTAATGTCTACAAAGCTCCTATTCACTCTTGTGATTGTGTTACATTATCCCTGCCATAAACATGATCAGGGAAGTGGTGTTTTCCTTACCTGTCAGTGTTCACAACATGGAGGGCAGGGGAAAGAGCTCATATATGGTGTCTCACAAGCAGAGCCACAAACTGCTGAAACTGGATGTCTCATCCCTGCCCTTTTCCAACCAGATTCCAGATTTAAAGTCTCTGGATGACTCCACAAATTATCTCTGGAAGGCTTGCCCCTCCCCGTCAGATTATCCTCCTTGGAAACATTCTTCCAGATCCACCTGAGGGTGTGGAAGGGAGTATCCTAAATGCTTCTAGATTCTATCATGTTCACTGACAGGATTCAGTTTCTCCTGGCCTCAGGTCTTGTATCTTTCTCTGGTGAGTTCTGGCCTCTTCAAACTTAGAACTTTCATGTTTACTCTGCTGGGCCTTAAAAGTAAGATTTGTTCTGTTTTCCAAGGGCTACAGAATATATTCATTGGTTACAGAAGAAGGGATTTTGACATAGCTACTCTTGTAATATGATCTGTATAATGCTCCCTACTCCTCTCATCTCTATCCTGTCTTGGAGAGACAAACTAATCCTAGAATTTTTTTTCTCTGGCATAAATACACACCTGTAGTCCTGTGCCACCTACAGTTGGTGACCTGAAGGTTTTGGCTCTGTCAGGTAGCCCTGAGAACCACCTACTCCAAATAAAACCTGTACTTGTCCAATTAGTTTTTTTATTTTTATTTTATCACAATTTGCTCCGGCCAGTGGAGCCTGTTATTCCGGGGAATAGAAGGGAATCCGATCCTGCGAAAAGATGAGCGAGAGAAAGGAAGGAGTCCAAGCAAACAGGTGCTTGTCAAGGACCAACTTTACTGAGCAGAATCAGTTTTTGAAAGGGTTCAGGATAAGGAAGTAGGGTGGGTGAAAAATTACAAATTCTTCTCGGCCAGGGGCCTGAAACATCTTGTGATAAGCCACGGTTCTGTGAGCACATCTCTGCTGTTACCAAGCAGTATGTTTACTGCAGGTAAGGGAACGGACAAGTTGAGGCAAGCTGATGAGTTTCCATAGGTGGTCTCTGACATCTCCAAGCAGTATGTTTACTGCAGGTAAGGGAACAGGCAAGTTGAGGCAAGTTGGTGAGCTCTTTCAGGTGGTCTCTGAAGTTGGCGAGTTCCCTCAGGTGGTCCCTGACAACAATTTATTCATTATATATCCTGATTGAAGCCCTTTCCCTCAATTTTTCTCTGTCCCAACCTTCCTCCTTCTTCCCCCTATCCCTTTCCACTAGTCCACTGAAAGGGAGAGTTCTCCTCCTCTACCATCTGCCCATAGCTTATCAAATCTCATTAGTACTGCCTTGATCTTCTTCCTCTGTGGCAAGACCACATCATCTTGCAAGTGATCAAAGTGCAGGCAATGGAGTTCATGACAGAGGCAGCCCCTGCTCTCCTTACTCAGACACCCACATGGAGACTGAGCTGCCACTTGGTTATTTCTGAGCAGAGGGTCTAGGTCCTATAGATGGATGGTCCTTCATTGGTGCATCAGTCTCTGGGGGACACCCTGGTCTCCTTGTGGGGCTCCTGTCCCCTCAATAGCTCTCTATCTCCCCCACTCCCTGCTTCCATAAGACTTCCTGCACTCTGCCCAAAGTTTCACTGTGAGTCTGAGCATCTACTTCAATCCCCTGTTGGGTGGAGCCTTTCAGAGGACCCTCTACAGTTGGCTCCCATCTTATTTCCTCTCTTCTACTGCTGCTGGTGTCTATCCTGTTTGCCATTCTGAATGATATTTAAGTATCCTCCCTTGGGTCCTCCTTAGTGTTTATCTTCTTTACATCTGTAGGTTTTAGTTTGGCTATCCTATATCAGAGGGCTGATATAGGATCAGTGAATGTATATCATGCTTGTCTTTCTGTTTCTGGGTTACCTCATTCAGGATGTTACTTTTAAGGTGAAATAGAGAAAGCATGGTAGTTCAAAGTTTGAAGAGGACAGAACTAACCAGTGCAGGGTGCAAATTATGAGGTACTAAGAAGCTGAATCTTGTCAACCAACATGATTGAATCTAGAAGCCTTTAGGATTCTCCCTTTCCACACCCTCAAATGGAAAGGAATTACTGGAAGATGATTGCCAGGGAAATTTATCTGAGGGTGAGGGGCAAGTCCTCCAATGAAAGTTGGTGGAGCCATCTAGGGACTATGAGTCTGGATAGGAAAAGGGCAGGAATAAGACAGCCGCTTTCAAGGGTTCCTGGCTCTGTTTGTGAGACACCATATATGAACTCTTACACCTGCCCCCCATGCTGTGAACATTCAGAACCCTGAGAGGTAAGAAAAAATACCCCTTCACTGATCAAGGATTTGGCAGAAATTATTGTAACACCGTCATAAGGGTAAATAATAGCTGTGCAGAAATTGATGTGATTGCTTCATTTATAGAAGAGTAACTGCAATAAGAAAATACACATACGATGGCTGTTTTTCTTTCCAAATTGACTATGTCTGGAATTAGCTCAAACTTAAAAATAGAGGTCACACATGTGAGAAATTATTTTGTTTGTTTAAGTTCAAGTAGGTAGATGACTTTGAATACTGACCTTGGAGGTAGAAAGACTCTGAGATTTAATCTGGATTTTTTGTTTGTTTTCTTTTGCTTTTCGAGTCCAGGTTTCTTTGTGTAGCTTTGGCTGTCTTGAACTCACTTTGTCGACCATGCTGGCCTTGACCTCTCATCAAATTACCCGCCTCTGCCTTCCTGAGTGGTGCATTAATCTAGATCTTAAGGCAAGAAGACACACACCTTTAATCCAGGTCTTGAGGCTGGGAGACACACTGTTGGTGTACAAAAACAAACAAACAAACAAACAAACAAACAAACAAAGAAAAAACCCACAACTCTTTTATTTACAGTTCTTATCTCTTTCTCCAAACTTTACCCCATTCCCTTCCAAAATCCCAACACCAGGTAGGAGAGAGAAAGGGTTAGTAGGAGAGGGGGCACAGATCTCTTTCTTAGCTACTTCTTACAGTTAGGGTTGTAGGGTTTCAGGAAGCCAGTCTAGTTTCAGGAGATCTCCACCTTCTTGTCTCACTTCATCTACAGCATTTATTCTTTCTCCAGAGTCCTCAGATTTAAACTATCTGTGGCTGGCAAAGAGTTCCTCTCAGAGCCGGCATGAGGCAATTAGTTTGCTGCTGTGGATTATCTGAATCAGTCCCTATCCCACACCTGGGATTAAAACAAAAACATGTTTATGTCCACAACAACACACCTTTAGTTGAGCAGCACCTACTGCTGGAAGCTTATGTAAGGACATGGGACAAGGAAGATCTGGTTCTTTGCTTCCTTTCCCTCACCTTGTGGGCAAGTCTAATTTTTCACTGGGAATACAGGCTATTGAATTCCTGTGGATACTAATGGCCAGCTGAGACCTCTAGTCTTGTAGAATAAGTACCCACTGGCTTTAAAACCGTCGTTGAATTAGCTGGGCTGTAACCTGTAAGTCATTCTCAGAAATCCCCTCACAGAGGCTCACAGACACGGAACAATCAGGGATCCTGTATGGTTCTGACCTAGGCCCTCTGTACACATGTTATGACGGTGCAGCTTGGTCTTCTTGTGGGAGTCCTAGCAGTGGGAGTAGGGGCAGTCTCTGACTCTTTTAGCTCCTTTGGGGAACCTTTTTCTTCTTCTGGGTTGTCTCATCCAGCCTTAAAGTGAGGGGAGGTGCCTAGTTTTATTTGAATCTGATATGCCATGTTTGGTTGATATCCCTGGGAAGCCCACCCTTTTCTGAAGGAAAATGGAGGAGTAGATAAAGGGGAGAGGGATTCCTGTAAGCCCAGGTTAGTTGTTTTGAGAGGTTGTTTTATGGTGCTCTTGAACCCTCAGTCTCTGATAATCTTTCCTTCCCTTTGCCAGCAGGATTCCCTGAGCTCTGCCTCTTTGGCTGAGAGTCTCTGAATCTCTTTCCATCAGCTTCTGGATGAAGCCTCCCTGATGACAATCAGGCTAGTCACAAATGCAGGAGGAACTTGTAGGAGAGGAGGGAGGGGAAATTGTAGTTAGGTTGCAAGATATAAGAGAATTAAACAAAAAGGAAGAACAAAAAGAAAGCAGTCCACATCACTGTGGTAGTTTGAATGAAATGTTCCTCCATAGTCTTTAGCGTTTGCATACTTTCCACTGGTTCCTGGGTAGCATTTAGGCTTAAGAGTGAAAGATCCCTCGCCTCACCCTAAGTTGAACATAGCTAACGCCATTTTGTGATACACCACTGTTTGAGAAACTCTGAAGGCTAGGTGGGGAACTGGAAAATTACTGAGAAACCTAGCTGTGCCGGCTGTGCCGCTCCCTTGGGATATCTGCGGTCAGGCTGCCCCAGTTGAGCTAAAAACAACTTGTGTTGACCACCCTCATGGGATATCTGTGGGACTGTTCCAGCCGAGATAGGAGTCCTGAGAAAAACAACAGGTGGCGCCACGGTTAGGGGTCATCATGACCGTTTTGACCACCCAGTTCCTGGTATCCTGATGTCCCTGCCAAACTCTGACTCAAATTGTGGTCTCATTTAAATGTACCAATCAGCTCCCTGTAACCATGCTTCTTGCTTCTGTACCCGCGCTTCTGCTCTAAAACCCTATAAAAACCCAGCTTTCCCCCAGAGGGTGCGCAAGTCTTCCGAGAGACTTTGTCGCCCCGGGTACCCGTGTATCGAATAAAGCCTCTTGCTGTTTGCATCCGAACAACTGGTCTCGTTGATCCTTGGGAGGGGGTCTCTCTGGCAGAAGACACCCCTCGGGGGTCTTTCAAAGAGATCTGGCCTTGCTTGAAGAAGTTTGTCCTTTGGGACTAACTTGGAGGTTTCAAACCTTGCATTAGTCACAGTTGCTCTTTTTGTTTCCTGCTTGTCAAAGATATGAGCTCTCAGCTTGCTCTTTAGCTTTCCATGTCTGACTGCTGCTGTGTTTCCCACTATTATGGTATTGGACTCTTATCCTCCTCAGACTATAATTGCAAATAGACCATTTTTCTTAACAGTTGTCTTGATTATAGACTTTTAGCATAGAACTAGAAAAGTAACTAATACAGTTTCACTCAACTTGAACTTTTTGGAAATGTAGTATATTTACACAATAAAATTTTATTCACATATTAAGAAATAGAATATATAGATTTGGGAAACAATAAGGAAGCAGGGAAGTTAAACAAGGGGGAGGAAAGTGGTGAGAAAGGAAGGGAATATAGAGAGGGCCAAGTATACATGAGATAACATACCTAACAAAAAAGTTATCTCCAAATAACAATTGATGGATTTATCCAATAAGGTCTCACTGGGTATATGAATCATGATTAGTGTAGACCCCATACCTAGTAGTATATGGTCAACACAAATTGAACTATATGGAAGTTTTCTCTTTTCATTTCTTTTATTTGTTTTACTGGTCCTCTGCTTGAATATTGTGGTTTCAAATTTTGTCTTTATGGGTTCTGTTTGTGTGTGTATGTTTCTTTGCTTTCCCTTTGTTTTGTTTGTTTTTTGTTTCTTACTCTAGTTTGGGGTTTTTTTTGTTTTTTGTTTTTTGGGTTTTTTTATTTGTTTGTTTTTGCTTGTTTGCCTATTTGATAATTTTCAAAGAAAGGGAGAAAGAAGGCATGGATTACAGTGGGTAGAGAGACTGAAAGGATCTGAGAGTAATTGAAGAAGGAAAAACTTATCAGAATACACTGCGTGATCAAAATTTATTTTCAATAAAAATGCACAGGAGCCTTTCCAGAGACTCATATTCCAAGTACCAGGCATGGAGATAACATAGAACCCCTGCACAGGTATAGCCCATGGCAGTTCAGTGTCCGAGTGGGTTCCATATTAATGGGAAGAGGGACTGCCTCTGACATAAACTGATTGGCCTGCTCTTTGATCACATCCCCCTGAGGGGGAAGCATCCTTACCAGGCCACAGAAAATGACAGTGCAGCCACTCCTGATGAGATTTGATAGACTAAGATCAGAAGAAAGGAGAGGAGGACCTCCCCTATCAGTGGACTTGGGGAGAGGCATGTGTGAAGAAGGGGTAAGGAGGGTGGGATTAGGAGGGGAGGAGGGAGGGGCTTTTGGGGGATACAAAATGAATAAAGTGTAATTAATAAAAGTTAAAAAAATAAAAAAAATTGAATGTAAGTGGATAGTTCTGGAATCCGTCATTGAGAGTGAGGTAAACTAGACTCAGAAAAATGAATTTTCTATTATTTGTACTTGTGAGCTTTGAATGGTCAAGAGATATGTGTTCCACTCAGAATACCTACACAGGTCATCGAATTACTCAGTTCTGTGTAGATAGGCTTTCAGGATTTCAAAACAGGGTAGATAGAACAACCTTTTATAAAGCTTTCAAAGAGAAAATGGAATAGAGAAAAGTTAAAAGGTGAGGAACAGGCAGGGGAAGGGAAGAACCCCATCATAAAATATGAAAAATCTGCATTAAAAAATTACAGAGAAAAATGTTTCAAACTAATATTACTACAAAGATGACAGCATTAATTACGTATGACATGCAAAGTGAAAATGAATAAAGAATCATCAGTGTATAGAGAAGTAAAATATAATGACATAAAAGTCTGCCCTCTGAGAAAAGAAAAACAAACTCCTTAGCATCTAAACTTCTGACAAGAGAGATGAAAATGAAGTATAGCAGATGCTTGTGAAATTTAATGTAAAAAGAGGACAACTTACTGATACTGTTATAAACCTCAGCACCTCCTGACAGATATTGACAGTTAGAAGATAGACAGTCAGCAAAGACTAGTAGAATTGTAGATAGCATCATCAATCAACTTGGTATAATTGACATCTTTGGGAGAGTTCACCTGTAAAAACAGAATATATGCAACCATTTGACTCTCTTAAATTATTCAGCAATATATTCTACTGTGGGCCACCTGCTATTCCTTAACACATTTGAAATATACAAGTCTAATGAGATATGCTCTTACCTCAGGGGTTATTACACCAAAGAAATCCCTAGAGAGACAGATGGAAGGGTACACAGTATTTAGAGAATTGATCACAAAATTCTAAAAATAAAAACAGAAACAAAAACATATTAACTAAATAAGTTTAAAGACAAACTTTAAATATTGCTGACTATGTTAAAATGAAATGACAAGTTATTCAGCTTAATTGCTTAATTCAGTTGTTATTTGATAAAATGTAGCAGTAAATATATGTCAACAAAAGAAATATCTGAAAACAATATTCTAAAAGTTTAGCCTAGGCTAAAAAGAAATAAGCACAGAGAGTCTCAGTGTAAAAAAAAGGAAATAAATTACCAAAGTTGCATCAAAAATCAATAACTGTATTAGAGTAATATTTTGTGATGGCAGGGAGGGCTTGATGGCTGCCATAGGAGGCTGAGAGGGACTAGAGCTCAATTAAATATAGGAAGCAGATAGCATGAACAGGAAAGTAGGAGAGGTTATATAGATGCTGTAGCCTTCCTCCAGCAAGGCTCTCCCCTCCCTCCTCCATATGTATATATATATATATATATATATATATATATATATATATGGAACATATATACTCCATAGTTCCCATAAACAGTAATAATACCAACATCCAAGGAGGAGGTGTTTAAAAACACGATGCTATGGGGAACATTTTCACTCAAACCATTTCAATAACATTGAAAACGGAAAATTAGTAGAGACAGTTAACACCAAGATCTTTGAAATCTGTATATTAACCAACAACAGGGTGTAAGTTATTAATATAAGAAACATAAAAAGGCATAGCTGTTGATTCTTAGACATGAAAATTTCAAAGGGGAATACTAAAAATAGCACCGTGCACCCATTTAATCACCTAGATTAAGTGAACCAACTGTTTCAAGATAGAATCTGCCATAATTTACACAAAATATACAGATCTGAAATGTGAAAATTCATATTTAATAAAGAAAGATAGTTTTATCTTGGCCAGCTACTGAGATAGGAGTTTATGATACAATTTGTCTTGTGATGTTTGATACTCACTGTTTTCATTTTAAAAGCTGTATTTGAAGCTATTTAGGATCATTGCCTGGAAAATCACTAGATATATGGAGGAAATAGTCACATGACTTGTAGAAAATACTGTCTTCTATTTCATTTTACCATTCTCTGTTGCAGGAAGCCACGCCATCACAGAATGCTAATATGCCAGTGGTTCCTAGTACCTCTTGTATATAGATATTGCAAATACTGTTCTGAAATGCATAACTTCAAAGTTAGCTTTTTTAAAGTAAATCATTATTTGAAATCTGTTTTGTAAAGATAAAATGGACAACAGAATTTCTGGAGTACTGATTAAACTATTTTCAATAACACACGTGATGTGCATGAGGTTTAATAAAATAATTTTAATCTCTACCCCCCACCCCAATAAAGATAAGCAACCCTAAAACATTGATTCTCAGTGTTTGTAGCTATTTTAATAGTTTTAAAACTCAGTTGAAATTTAAATTTAGAACTTTGTATCAGGGAAATGCAAATCAAAATAACCCTGAGATTTCATCTTACGCCTATCAGAGTGGCTAAGATAAAAAACTCAAGTGACAATACATGCTGAAGAGGTTGTGGAGAAAGGGGAACCCTCCTTGTCAGGCCACAGAGGAAGTCAGTGCAGCCAGTCCTGATGAGACCTGATAGACTAGGTTCATAGGGGAGGGGAGGAGGACTTCCCCTATCAGTGGAAGTTGGGAGGGACATGGGAGGAGAGGAGGGAGGGAGGTGGGATTGAGTGGGGATGAGCAAGGGGGCTATAGCTGGGATACAAAGTGAATAAATGGTACTTAATAAAAAATAAATTAATTAAAAACAAAGATTTATCACCGAGCTTTTAACCTAAAAAAAAAAAAAAAAAAAAATCTAACAGCAGTGATAAAACAGGTTTAGCTGAGAACCCCCAGGGGAAGTATGTGTAAACATGCTGGTATCTTGACTTTAGCCCAATGAGACCCATGTTGGGCTTCTGATCTAAGCTTGTGATAACAGTTTGTGCAGGAATAGTAGAAAACTAATGCTACGTATTTGGTTAGATAACCAATCAGTATTTAAGGTGAATTCACTTCAATGTTCTATCCTAGACAAAATATTATTTATCTTAATAAATGATCAAATATTTTCAAATTAAAATCTACTCTGGGTTTACAGATTCAAATTTCCAGTGTTATTTAGGTACCTGAAAAAACAATGTACATTCACCATAAACTTTGATTTGTATACTATGATCAAATTAATTATTAATTATCTCTGCACCTCATTATTACATGATCTTTATTTTAAATGTTAACAATATAATAGTAATTTAATGATTAATATTAACTCATTTTTTATGAAATAAGAAGCTAAAAGCATGAAAGTTATTTTTGTAGTGGTCAATATATTTGGAGAAGGGTGAAATTTGAACAGTATTTTATCTCAATGCTTGTAAATATTTTCATAGTTTTATAATTCACGGTTAAAATTTTAAGATAGCACTCCAAATATGAAAACTGAATCTTATTTTCTATAATAGAACTCAGCCTAACCCACCATCTCTCACTTTTCTTTGCAGATATGTGGAGAAAAACAAAAGCAAAAAACTCAAAACACTTGGTAAATGAAGGTCATTTTCACTTGGTTCAAGACGAGCTGAAACAAATTCATGGTTCTTCTTCTCCAGTCATTTTCTCCATTTTCCAGGTGTGAGTGGGAGGAGATGGCACCATTAATCACCTTGTCTCCAGGCCAGTGATTTCTAGGCTTGAAGTAAATAAAGATTCTCAGGCCCAATCTGAAATATTGGATCATTTCCACTGATTTGCTGCAATTTACTAGGCAGAATGACCTGTGATCAGTGCCCTCAGGCTACTCAGGGAAACTCAGAACATACCCTGCAAGCCCGTGGTTCCATCTTTTAAAATGATGGTTTTGTGGTTTTCTGTCCCACTGCTGTCATCTTCTGTGGACATATTTCTGTCAGACAAGCACATTACTTTATGTCTCCCAACCCTTTACGATATTGTATTGCACTCTTGAAGACAAGGATGAACTTGCCAGATCTTTGTACACTCCTAAAGAAGGGACCATGGCACAATGTGGCTGGAGTATCCATATGTGCAAATGATGGATCTGCTCCCATACTATTTATATGCGTAGGATGTCATAGGAGCCTCCCTCCTGCTGACAGTATTTCACTTTGATCTCAAATATTCTCACTAATTTATTCATTTCTTCTGTCTTTTTGTTATTTTTTATTGATTTATTATTTATTACATTTTATTCACTTTGTATCCAGCCTGTAGCCCCTTCCCTCATCTCCTCCCAGACCCACCCTCCCTCCCTCTCCTCCTCCTATGCCCCTCAGTAGTTGACTGATAGGGGAGGACCTCCTCCCCTACTGTCTGACACTAGCCTGTCAGCTCTCATCAGGACTGGCTGCATCCTCTTTCTTTGTGTCCTGGCAAGGGTACAACCTCCTGCCCCCCACCCCCACCAGGGGAAGATGATCAAACAGCTGGCCACTGAGTCCATGTCAGAGACAGCCCCTGCTCCCCTTACTAGGAAACCCACTTGGAGACTGAGCTGTCCATGGGCTGCATCTGAGCAGGGGGTCCTCTCCATGCATGATCCTTGGTTGGTGCATCAGTCTCTGCAGGCCCTCCTGGGCCTAGATTTTTTAGGCTCAGTTGTTCTCTTTATGGAGCTCCTAACCCCTCCAGCTCTTTCTATCATATCTTTAATTCATCCTCCTCATCATCAGCAACAGCAGTAGTATTAAAATATTTGTGAGTATGTTAGAATGCTTCTAATCCTTAATATTTAAAACATACTTCTGAAATAAAAAAAAAAACACAAATATTCCCTCAGCTATCTTTAAGAGTAAATGATTTAGTTAAATTACTTAACAAAGTTAAATTTAAGCCTTCAGTTTGAAAAAACTGAACTTTAAAGTTTTAAACCTTCCCTTAAGGAAAGACTGAGAGTTATGAAACAATTAGACAAACTAAAAGCAGCTCTTCTAAATTAGGAACTAAAGCAGAGTGGTTAACAGTTCAAGGTGGGTTTTCTATTGTGGCCCGAACAAGTAAAGAAGATGTCCGACATTTGTAGTGGATTTTGATGTCAGTTCTCTAATATACTAGACAAGTTTGTAGTAAATATCTTTTTGCTCCAATCGTTTACATTCAGATTTGGGTCTGAAAGATACCTTATAGGCTCATGTGTTTGGACACTTGGCTTCTAGCCAGGGTGTTGTTGTCAAAGTTTTTGGAACAATTGAAATATGTGGTTACTCAAAAAGTGAGTGGTTGGGGTCCAGCCATGGGATAGTATCTTTAAAGGCTCTGCTCTAGGGCTGGAGAGATGGCTCAGAGGTTAAGAGTGTGTCTGCTGGCTGCTCTTCCAGAGGTCCTGAGTTCAATTCTCAACAACCACATGGTGGCTCAAAACCGTCTTGTAGACAGAATACTGTATACAATTAATACATAATAAATAGCTGTATACTGTATAAGTAATAAATAATTATCTTTAAGAAAAGAAGGCTCTGCTCCCTCATGTGCTAAGCCAGGAAAAGCAGATGGAATCTTCGAGTAATGCAAGTGAGACTCTTCCACTATGACTTTTTAAAAATAATAGCCAGAAATCACAGAAAAATATTTCCTCTCTTAAGTGTCTTTTTTCAGGCATTTATCACAATGATTTTTTTTTAAGTCACTAACACTATTTACTAATATTAAGGTAGATATGGTGATTTCTAAGAACACTATTATTAATTAGGCTGTGTGCATCTGCTAACAGTGTGAACCCCTGTGGAATAATTATAAGATTTGTGTTTTAGATATTTTAACCAAGAGAATGACATAAACATAGATAAAAGTCTTCATTTTGTATCAAGTTAAAGAATATTAGATTAGGATCTGTGGATATAGAGAAAGTATCTAGCATGATTTTAACCCTGGTTTGAGTCGTCAGCTCTGACAAAAAATAATTAAATGCTCACTCACAGTTGCTATGATTAAAGCCATTCATTACTGATGCATTGAAGTTAAAAAGGTCACATGAAGAATCCCAGGGTGTAGATATTTCTCATCCGTTGGGAATTTAGATGTTAAGATGTTTACTAAGCGTTGTGTTAATGTTGTAGACAGTTTCATTTTCACACTTTTCTTATTTTCTTCCATGTTACTGATACAGGAGAAATTTATGAGTTTTAAATTCTAAAGGAATGTATCAATGTTTATATGCTGATAGAACAGTGAAGAGTCCTTAGACAAGAGTACTAAGATGAGAGAATCATGTCTCCAAAATGCTTAAAGTATTGGAGAAAGAATTCTCTAACATTTGACAATTTTAATAAACATTAAAACACAGTTTATTTTGTTGAAAAATTTAGTGATGAATAAAATAAACCAAAGAAGGAATATGAGCTATTGTCACACTGATACAACTCAGGATAAATAAAATATATTTCAACATTTATCTTTTGAAATATTTTCAATATTAAGCTCCTTATTTTTCTATATACAAGTTTTCTAAAAAAGAAAAAAAGAAATTTAAATTTTCATAAACCTTGAGAAAGTTTAAGCACTGATAGTTTTGAAAATTCAGTAAGTGAGAAAAACACATAGTATCTACTCTGGAAGATCTGTATCTTATCAGTAAAACTATACATTATCTAAGTTTTCTCATTTATCTTCACATTATTTGCTTAAATTACTTTCATAAAATTGCTTTAACTTAAATATTAAATTTTCTCTATTATTTGTTTGGATTTCATTCATGAGTATGAGTTGCTATTTTAAATTCCATTTTCATCTTGATTTTTTCATTATGTTTATTTCATAGTAACTTGTAAGTTCTTTTTTTCTAAAAACTACAGCACACTGTTTCTACATATTAGTCTGCGTTTGTCCCATGTATTAGACATATACATACCAGTGTGTATGTTTTATGAAGTGACATTATATTACTGCCATGAACATATAGTTAGACTTTTAAAAATTGTATTACACAATCCTATTTTAAATCAGAAAATACAGTCTGTTTATGTTTAAAATATTATTATTTTTGTGACAGCCACTCTGTAACTTGCTTTCAAGTTTTGTTTATTTCTTTGTCTTTTCTTTATTTTTTCCTCTTCTCACTAATCTTCCATTGTTTGCTAAATGATTTAATCTGCCATTACATTTTCCTACTTTGTTCATTATTTTAAGTCGGACCATTATAGACTTTTTTTTTAATTATCAGAAGGCTTACAGAAAACATATTTCAAACTTAACAAGTGATGTTGATATGATAACACTTTATCATGATTATGAAGACAAGAAGAGAAAATAAAGTGAAATAGTATGTTGATAAAAGGTTCCATTTGCATTTTACACATTTAAATATTCGAAATATAATTTTATGTTATTTATTTTTTATTTATCTTTTATTCACTTTACACCTGGTTGTAGCCTCATCCTTTCTCCTCTTACAGTGCCACACTCCCTTCCCCTCCCAATTCCTTAGTAAAGGGGAACTCCCTTTCCCATGTACCGAAGCTTACCAAGCTACACCTGGACTGAACATGTCCTCTTCCCCTGTGACCTGACAAGGCAGTCCTGACAAAGGAAAGTGATCATAAAGCTGGCAAGTGAGTCCCTGTTCACAGCAGTCCCCATGCCCCTTACTAGAGGACCCACATTAAGCCTAATCTTCCCATCTGCTACATCTTTGTAGGTCCAGTTCATTCATGGTCCTTGGTTGATGCTTCAGTCTCAGCAAGCACGGCCAGGCCCTGGTTAGTTGGTTCTGTTGGTCTTTTTGTGGAGCTCCTATCACCTCCAGGTCCTTTTTGGCTTTCCTTCCACTCATTCCACAAGATGCCCCATATTTGGCTGAGTCTCAGCATCTGTTTTGAGGTGCTGTTGGGTAGAATCTCTCCAAGGACAACTCTGACAGGCTCCTGTCTGCAAGCTTAGCAGAGTATCATTCATAGTGTCAAGGGTTGGTTCTCTCCCATAGGGTTGGACTTTGGTTGGGCCAGGCATTGGTTGGGCATTTCCTTAATCTCTGCTCTATCTTTATTACTGCACATCTTTTAGGCAGGGTAAATTTGGGGTCCAAGGTTTTGTGGGTGGGTTGATGTTCTCCTCCCTCTACTTGACTAGCCTAGTTAGAGGGTGTTCTCTTCAGTCTCTATGTCCTCTTCTACTAGGAGTCTCTGCTTGAATCACCCTCATATCCTTCCAGGAGCCTACCCCAATTTACTTGACATATAATTTAATCTTTTTGTTCTTTTTTTTTATAAGATGTCATTACATTAATTGTATATTTAAAAAAATTCTTACTACAATTATGGTAATTTAAGCTTACAATATAGATAATTTATATTTATCGTTTAATTTCATTTCCAGTTTTATATCTTCCAATGTGTTCATATGACATGTTATATCTCTGCGGTTTGAATAAGCTCTAATCTTGATTTTCAACTTGATCTGATCTGTTATCAGTTGAAATCAAAGCCATGGTAAACTTCCGGGAGGTTTGTCGTTGTTGTTTGTTTTTGTTTGCTTTTTTTTTTTTTTTTTTGAGATTACCTGATACAGGAATAGTTATTCTAATTATGGGCAGTATTTTCAGATGAAAATACAGATAAAAGGCAGAAGGAGAGCTGGGTATGTTGGCTCATGCTTGTCATCCCAGCACTCAGCGAGGAAGACGTAGGTGGAATACTGTGAGTTCACGACTAGCCTGGTCTACAAAGTGGGTCCAGGGCTGCCACGTCTACACAGAAAACCCTGTCTTGAAAAACAAAACAAAAACAAAGCCAAAAACAAAACAAAAAAAAAGGTTGAAGACCTGGAGATATGTGTCTCTGGTTAAGAGCACTTGCTGTTCCTCCAGAAGACCAGTGGTGCCTCACTACCATGAGTAATTATGGAGGAACCAGATCTCTCTGCTGGTGCCACAGTAGCCACACATGCACACTCATATAGACAGATGTGCAGATGTGTACACACACACACAAACACACACCAAAGACGGAAGAAGGAAACTGCATTTTCTACAGTTCTTTCCAGCCATTGTTAAATTGCATAGGCCTTAACATGTAAGGCAATCTGTTCTAATAGTGAACCCTGGCCAATACAGCTCCCAAGGACAACTTCTCTGGAGGACAGTTATTTTAGCGGTTTTTATTTCTCTGAATATTATTGTAGAATATTTGGTCCTATTGTGAACCCTTAGATTATGAACTGTAAAATCCTGTTTCTGTTGTGGAGTTCTCATTCCTATCACACCTTTAGTCTAAGAGCTAACTTAAGTCAACCCTAGGTCAAGAGATGGAGCAAGAAACCAGCTGACAGAGGGTAAAGAGTAGGGAATGGAAAGAAGGGTATTTTAGACCTCAAGGAGAAGAAAAGGTTGTTTTTTTTTTCTTTTTTCTTTTTTCTTTTTTCTTTTTTCTTCTGCTGACAAGAAAGGCTTTTTCCTTCTGGTATGTTAGCTGTTAGTTAGCTGAGTAGGAAAATCAGCTGGGTGTTTTCTCTGCCTCTCTGAGCTATAGCAAGTTTTCATGCAGCATCTGAGTCCTGAGTCTTTATTGGTGAAATAAAATGAATGTGAGGTTCTTTTAATTTTTTTTTTACTTTTTTTTCTAATTTTTTAAAAATTTTATTTTATTTTTATTAATTACAGTTTACTCAGTTTGTATCTCAACTGTAGTCCCTCCTCCATTTCCTCTCGATATCACCCTCCCTCCCTCTTCTTCTCCTATGCCCCTCTCCAAGTCCAAGACTGTGTATCTCCATCTTTCCTTCATTTCTAACAAATGACTTTTCTTACTCAGCTTACCTGTGTCTTTTCTTATATACTTTGTAACAAAAATGTTCCTCGATCCTGAAAGTTTCTGTTGATACTTAGTAATAAAAATGTTTCTCTGCACTGAATTTTAAAACTTTTCTCTAGAGAGATTGGTTTCCCAGCATGTGAATTTACCATTTGGCTTTGTTGCTTATCTCTGGATGCTTTGGGACTCATTCTGTTTGTTTCCCTTTTTGTTTACCTATGGTACCTGGATTATATACTTGGAGCAAACTCCTTTGAACTGTTTCTATCTGGTGACCTTTATCTTATTATACCTGGGTATTTAGTTTCCTCTTTAGAACTGAAAATGTTCTATTAGCATTTTAAAAAGCTGCTTTTGACCTGTGGCATTCTTAAATTCATTCTAAATCCCTCTCCTCAAAATATAGCCACAATAAACAGATAATAATTAAGATTATATTTCTTAAATAAATATTCGTTTCTTTTTATTTATATTTTCTCCTATTCTCTTGATATTCTTTCTATAAATAAACTGTTTTTGAGATTACAAAAATACAAAGAATGACAAAGAAAAAGAAAACTAATTTCTAAGTGTCAATAAGTTAATCAAAGTAGATATTTGTTCAGCCAAACGTGATGAAGAATGCCTGTAATCCCAGCACTCAGGGAGGCAGAGGCAGTTGGATCTCATGTGAGTTCAAAGCCAGCCTGGTCTACAAAATGAGTCCAGGACAGCCAAGGCTACCCAGAGAAACCCTATCTTAAAAAACAAAAACAAGACAAAAGAAAAGAAAACCAGAAAAAAAAAAGATATTTGTTTGAGGAAATATACAGCTTAACAAGACTGGTAAAAATTAATTCAGTTTGGACAATTATTCTCAGCTGTGACTTTATACCATTGAGAGACCAAAAAGATTAAAAATTAGCAACTATTATTAAGGCCTAAACTATGTGGGTGTTGAAGTCTAGTAATGCCCTGAGGGAAAGGACAGTCTTACTGCATTCTTTCCCCACCTACTAGAGAACAGTTGCTAGGAAAATGGCCCATCCCCCTAGGGAGGGACATCAGATCATTATGGTCTGGTGACCTTCCTATAGCCAATCAATTCAAAATGTAGCATTTTGACCAATAGATGCTTGCCAGGCAGGAATTGGGCATGCTGGGAGGGACCAGAATCTATAAATCACTCAACTAACATGGGGACGGCGTGCTCAGCTCCCACCGCTTTGGCGGTGGGGCTGTGTAGGCCCCAGCTGCAGCTTGTAATTTTACAATAAAAAGACCCTCATGTGTTTTGCAACAGAGTCAATTCCCGTAGATCTTGTGGGGGCTCGCGAACTGGGTATAACATTTGGAGGTCCCACCGAGATTGCAGGCCCCCCCCAAGACCTCAGGACTGATCCGGAGGGTCTCATACCAGCTGATAAGTGTCCTGTCTGTGTCTCAGTCTCTGTCTTTGTCGCTTTGTGCGGTGTGCAGTGTTCCTGTTGGCGTCTAGCTTCTGAATTCTGTTCTGCCTCGAGGCATCTGTATGAGTGACTAAATGTGATTTGGACAGACGAGTCAAACAATCACAGTCACTGAAGTTGGGAGAGACGTCCCCCAACTTCATCAGTATCTGGAGGTGGTCTAGAACCACCCACCACTCAGGCTTCTGTGAGAGAGGGGCCAGAGCGGGAATCTGAATCTGTTTTTACAGTACCTTACCCAGGAAGGGACTTGGGCCCATCCTGGAGGAATTTCTGTAAGGCCTATGTTCGGCCTGCCTGAAGAAGAGTCAGTATCCCAGGAAATTTGGCCAGCTGGTGGACGTTGTTTTTGTCTCCATGTCTCTGCACAGTATTTGTGTGTATCTATTTCTGTTTTCTGTTCTGAAAGGCCTCACGAAACTTGTTTATAATGTGTGCCTATGTGTTTATTAAATCTGTAAACGCATATGTATAGGTTACCACGTGCCTCAGTGTCTCGCCGCCATCTTGACTTTACCATGTGGGTTTATAATGTTACCGCCATCTTGGTATGGAAAAAAAAAAAAAAAAAAAAAAAAAGAGGAAACCTTAGTCAGATAATTTTCATTTTCTTCTAGGTTAAAAGGATAAAATATTTTAAATTGGTATTGGTTTTAAAAATTAAATTGTTTGCACTGGTAAATTCTGGTTTTAAAATCTGGTTTTGACTTAAGATAATAGTTATGCCTTGTGACTTCTCTCCTACAAAAGGGGTACTTTGTTTTAATATTGCAAAAACGGGTTTTAAAAAATGTTTAAATGTTTAAGACTATAAAAATCCTGCTGTATTGTCTGTTCTAATTGAAAAAATTGCAGTTTTTAAAATGTATCTTATGGAGAGCTGTTTGTTTGTTAAGCTGCTTTATGGAAAAACACGTTTACGCCCTGTTCTTTACCTTGAGACAAAGAAAAGAGGAAGTTTCACTGAGTTCCTTAAAGCTTGTTCTAAGTTCCTTAGAGTTTGTTCATCTTATCTGCTACAGGGAAGTAATTTTAGAAAAAAAAATTGGCAGTTTCAGAATGCCTCTTTGTGGTAATGTAACTTGTTTATGCTTTGCCTATTTAAAAAAAAAAAGCAAATCGTTCATAGACTCTGGGTTTCAGCAGGATCATGTTAGGATGGAAAGGATTTTAATGAGAGTTTTTGTGTGTTGTCTAAAGCAAGAGAGGGAAAGCAAAAAGAAAAAAATGTCTGGTTAAGCCAGAAAAGGGAAGCTAGGAACCTAAAGGTATATAGAATGTTGCAGAAGGTTAGTGGTTGTGTTTTGAAAAGCCAGAGAGTTAATATGATTTGAGAAAGAACTGTATTTAAATATGTTATAATTCATTTAAAGGGCTGGTGATTACTCATTACAAAATGTTTTTTTATTCTCTTTTAAGGGGAAAAAATTCTAGCTGATAAGTTTGGTATGGCTAGAATAATTCTTACAGTTTAACATTGTTCTGTACTGTTCTGTTATGCAGTTGGTTCTAAAACTTATTTAATGCCTTTGTAAATCTACTTAAAATATATACTTCTAAAACATGCATCTCAGAAATATGCTAGAACTAGCGAGTATAACATTCTGTTTTATAGGACACAGTTTAGAGCAGATGATAAAAACAGTAACTCAGATATGCTGGCCCTCAAGCTTGTCAGAAATCTGAATATGGCATTTTAGCATGTATAAGCTTATTGTGACAGGAAGTCCCGCAATCTTGGCAGTAGCTCCCCCAAGGTCTCCGAAAAGATTTGGGCACAACGACAGATGATGTGACTCTGGATTGTGGTATGTTAACCACTGGGCATTACTGCCTCAACTGGCCCGCTGCTTCGGCCCAGCCAAAACTGTGGACACCTGGAGTCAATGTTTCAAGTTGCTAAGGGCGAGGTGAGGCCATTCTCTCGTTTTTTTCTCCACAGAAACAGTCTCTTATGTTATGTGCCTGGCAGAACTGCCTCTGTTCAGGATGCTGTGAGACCACAGGAGTCAGGGACACTGCCTAGGTGATGGACAAACTAGTCATCCCTGTCATTTTGATTGGCACATAAATTGGTATATTTATTTAGCTTATAATTTATCCTCAGGTCTCTGAACACCTTGATGGCTACGCTAAGCTTACAGTAGCTTTGCAACTAGAGAGAAGACAATTAGATCCACTGTTAGCTCATTGATCAGTTCATTAGCTAGAACTACTAGGTACTAGATCTCTTATTAAAAAAAAAAAAACAGGTTTACCTTGCTCACAGGATTCATGTTAGTTGCCTGTGTCTTAAGATAAATAAATGGAGCCTATGTAGGGTTTGAGGATACAGGAGTTTAGGTTGTAAAAATCTAGAGAGTATTGTTATTTAGTCTAAGAAAATATTTCAGGGTTAATAAATACAAAAGATTAAAGAGTCTAAGTAGATGTTTTAAGGTATAAGATTTCAGAAGTTCAGAGTTTTGGCATTGATCAATAGAGTTCTGATAAGTTGATGGAGCAATGACTGCTTATTATTCAGTCACCAGGTTGAGATTTTAATTTCCTTTGGTTGGCTTCTGGAGATAGACTTAAAGGTGCTTCTCGTTATGTTAAAAACATCTGTTTAATGTGTATATCTGACCCAAAAGTCATAGCTTTTAGTATGGTATTCTTAATATCTGCATTTTCTGGGGTAGATTTTGACACAGGAATATCTTAAACCTATTCCTTCTAGTTGCTTTGTTAAGGAAAGTCCAAGCATCCAGGGTTTAGTACTAAAGCCAGCAATGTATTTCTGCCTAACTTTCCAGTGTAAACATAAAAGTGGGAGCTAAAAGTAGATGCTGAGTGTATAAAAAAAATGGCCAAGCTTCATTCGTGGCTAATTACCAACAGCTATGCCCACAGAAGAAAAAGTTACTGTGGACACACTTAAGTTGTTTATAAAGGTTATAAAACAAACACCTGATACTCATTCAGTGTTATGCAGTTTTACCTGTTACTCTCAAAATGTTCAATTTGCTGATATGTTACTTTTCTGAGTATTTAAAATTATATATTTCCTTTTGTGTACTAAAATTCATGAGTTTCAGGATGTGACCTGGATCTGGCATAGCTCAAAAGGATCGCAGATGAGATTTTCCCTGATCCTGATCTTTCCCATTTAATAGACAAATTTTAACTTCTGTCTCCAGTCTGAATTTGTCTCAGCAGATTTTCACCTGTTTGACTCTGTTCCGGGATCAGCTGTGGACTGCAAGCTGAAATCTGGACTTCCTGGAAACTGACCTGATTGCTCCCTGCCTCTTCGGGTGGATCAACTAACTAGATGCTTGGGACTGCCCTATTGCCCAGCCTTTGACTGGCATTTCAGCCTCCCTAGCCCCTGATGCCTACGGTCCAAAGGTCAGCATTGAAGAAGCTCCAGAAGACGGATCTTCACCCAAATTCCCCCTAGCAGGCTGAAATGCTAAGTCAAAAGGGGCCCCCTGGCATTAGCTATTATCTTGGGCATCTGCTTAGCTAAAATAAAAACTAATATTGCAGCAACTGGGCTAAAAGCCTAGAAAGATCCTAGAAAAAAAGGATAATAGTTCTCCTTGGCTTACTACCCCTATATCCACCCTGAAGGGACCCCTACTCATTTTGATTTTTATCTTTGGGCCTTGTATTTTCAATTGTTCAAAATCTATAGGATACAAGGCGTCATATCTGGAAGACCCAAGATTGGGTCTTCAAATGATCATGGGAAAGGGGGAAATGAGAGACCCAAAAGATTAAAAATTAGCAACTATTTGAGTGGGGAGTGAGGATTTAAAATAATTAAAACAAAACACTCTAAACATGGGATGGTTTGAGAGGGTTGTCAGCCTGACTGAAGCAGCCTGGGTTTATTCCAGGGTTCATTTTTTTTATAGGTAAAGCAAAGACAAGTCACATCAATTAAAAAAGAAAAGGTTCATGGAAACACCCAACTTTCATTTCAAAAACTATCTCCCTACAGCAGATAAAGTCCTATTCTAAAACTAATTGCCTAAAGCAGTTATGGTACAAGGTCACGCAGACAAGCTTTTAAGGAATTTGGAACAAACTTCCTCCTTTCTTTGTCAAGGTAAAGGCCGAGCTGAAAACAACAACGCAGCTTAACGTGCAGCTCTCCACATACTACCAAAGCATTTGCTCACCAATTTTAAGGACTGAAGTTTAATCCTCAGTACACATGAACACATCTGCACACATGACAGGTACCTGTTACACCAGCACAGAGGAAACAGATGGGAGATCCCTTTGGCTTTCTGGCCAGCTAGTCTTGATGAAGCAGCAGGCTAAAAGTTCAGTGGGCGATTCAATCACAACAAATAAAGTAGAGAAGATAGCAATTTGTGGCTTCTTTTTAGATATAACAAAATATGCATTAATTTATGATTAAAAATAACATGAGGCTTGGCATGTAGGCATACTGGTTTCTGTTTGATTAAGTTCATTTAATATATAAGGCAGGTATGCTGCAGAAAGTCATTGTAACTGATTTGACAGTAGATTACGTCACTGAAGAATACTGCCAAGAGTTAAAGGTTTTTGAAAGTATACATTTTATGACACTATAGAAAATACTCATTATTCTCCAAATACACTATTTTGACCTCATAACCATAAAAATTGTTTCTTAAAAATTTATGTCAGAGACAGTCCCTGCCTATTGCCATTACTGGGGAATCCTCTTGGACACTGAGCTGCCATGGGCTACTTCTGTGCAGGGGTTCTAGGTTATCTCCATGCATGGTCCTTGTTTGGAATATCAGTCTCAGAAAAGACCCCTGGGCCCAGATTTTTTGGTTCTCTTGCTCTCCTTGTGGAACTCCTGTCCACTCCAGGTCTTTCTATCTCCCCCTTCTTTCATAGGATTCTTTGCACTCTCTTGACTGCATTGAATGTACTGTAAGTGTTTTTGGCAGAACTTTTAACCCACATAAAATGATGTCTACATGTTGTGAAAATGAAATGTTTATTTTAATAAAAAAATTTATGTCTAAGTCTACATTCATTGATACTGTCAGAACTCAAGCCACTTTCTTATTTAGCTCTTTAGCCCATTTTGAGTATTTCATTACTATTTATTACTACAATAATATTATTTTAATATGTGTATCCAGTGTTGTTTGTAAATATATTTATTTCATATTGACTAAAATTTTACTGTATTCTAAACATAGTAACAAATGTTAAAATTGTGACACATTTCCAGAAATTATGTAAATTTATTTCACAAATATTAAAACATTATATCTTTACCAGTTTTGTTTTGCTCTTCTATTACTTAGATATATGTGAAAATTTTAAAACAGTCAAATTAGGGCTAATTTTGCCTATATTTTCACATTCTGTTTATTTCTTTATGGTGCAACATACAGTATAGATGATGAGACACTGTTAAATTTGTTGTTAAAATCTGTTGCAAATTATTCATTTACATCTAGCTTTATTTTCATGCAATGTGTTTTATATAAATTAAGGAAGATGCTGCATTAAAGATAAATGAGCACTTACTCCAAATGTGCAAATACAGTATTCATATATGAAACTATAAATAAATAGAAGATCATACAATCATCCCTAGTGTTCTATGGTGACTGGATTGATGTGTGTTGATTGATATTTTATAAATGGAAAAACTGTGATTCAAGACATATTTTTCATCACCACATCTGGCAAGAACCCAGTCAAAGTTTTAATTTCATATCCAAGTGTCTTTGATTTATTATAAATATTTTACCCATAAAAATGAAAGACACCAGAGGTAAAAAAGTCCACTAAGGGAAATGTAGGTTTAGCCATGCTTCATTCTTCATTCATTTTTTTCGACGTAAGGTAAAACTTGTGAATCATATAACAAACAGTAATCATAAATAATGTTTATTCACTAGTAGTTTAGAATCCAGCTACTAAAAATCTTAATACATCACAGTCTATCATAAATCACCAGATTGAAAGAAATAGATTAAGCTGATAGAAATGGATTAAGCATTGCTCTTTGATGAAGACTGATGAGTCCATGTCTGTCTGTCTGTCAGTGCACAGGGCTCTGTTCTCAAGTTCCTTCATGTTCTCCCCAATATTTTTGTTTACTGTTATCAATGTCTCTAAGAAAATAGTTTTGAATCCACTTAAATATATTCAGTGGCCTTTCTGATGCATAATTTAGCATTCCTGAAAGTTGTTTTCCTTCCCAACGCACAGTTCTAAAATTCACACCACAAGTGAAATCCAGGAATATAGAATGTATTCAGTCCCTTGTATCAAAATTGGTTGATCTCTCAAGCAAGATTTATTGTTTTCTACAATTATCTCCAAGTCTTTCTGAGATTTTATTCATTCGGATTCCTATCCGCATGGAAAACTCAGATTAATTTAACATATATTTTCTCTAGACACTTAAAATTAGGACCACACTGGGCCCATGTAACTTTGAGCTATCAATATGCTTAACTGAACTCTAAAACATTGCAGTACATTTGTATTGAAATAATTTGCATTATTTTAAATGCTTCATCAATATGCACACAATAAAGGAAAACCCAGAGGTTTGCAATATTTTTCAATTTGTACTTATACAATTTGAAATGTCTTCATGATTTGGTTGTATTACTGAAAGTAGGAATATTTTGTCCTTTATTACTCAAGATAATCCAAAGTTTCAAGTTATTCATTAGCTTTTAAACTGAATAAAAATAATTTCTCTTAATATTAAGTTTTTACTGGAAGAGAGCAGATGGATATTTGCATATAATTTTAATACAAATGATTGCAAGTTCCCATGACAACAGGTTCAATATAAAATTTAAAAGTTCAAAAAATAGTTGCATAGTTTAACATGAAATTAAATTGTGTATATAGTGTTTTAAATTTTTCAAGTGAAAACCCAAAGTTTTAACAGCATTTCTCAAAAACAATAGATATTTATATAAATATTTGTTTGCATTTCTGTAAGCTACATTAATATTACTTTTCAGATAATTTTAGACAAATCAAAGATATATTTAGATAGCAATGAATTTATACTCACTGTTTAAATATGCAAATGATTCTAAAATATAATTATGATTTATAATAAGAAATCTTGATATGACAGCTAAATTAGAAAGTAAAATGAACAAAAATATACTATAACTGTACAATGTTACAAAACTTAAAGCCACCAGCAAACAAATCCTTAGGTTCTATCATAGTGAATCTCAGATGAGACAGGTCCAAATCTTACCATGAACAAAATGGTAATAATTAGAAATGAAACTATATAGCCAGAAAAGATGTAAAATATGTTACCTGAAATACATAGAATTAGAAATCAGAACTTATCTTGACCCCGTTGAGACAAGGACTATGTTCAAGCCCATTGTAAGCATTGTAGGGGACCCTTTTCAAAAGGAAAGGGAAGATGGTGATTATGATGATGACAAGGAGTAGGAGAAGGAGGAGGAAGAGGAAAAGGAGGAGGAGGGGTGGGAGATCAAAATCTCAGCTCATAGAAACCAAGAGGTTATCTTTGCTAGGCTTGCTTACATTCCAGTCAGCGACTGTAAGATAGTTTTTCTTTCCCTAAATCTTTCCCAACATTTTGTTTATTCTTTTCTTGATAAGAGCTACTTTAAATGGGATACTATGTAATAACAAAAAAGTATTAATATGCTAATGAAAAGGATGACGAGTACATTACTTCTTCAAATATGTATTGGCTATTTGTAATTCTTCTTATCAGAACAGTATATTTAACCCATATATTAATTACAGTTTATTCAGTTTGTTTCCCAGCTGAAGCACCCTCCCTTGTCTCTTTCCATGCCCCTTCTCAAGTCCACTGATAGGGAGGTCCTCCTCCCCTTCTCTCTGAACCTAGCCTATCAGGTCTCATCAGGACTGGATACATTGTCTTCCTCTGTGGCCTGTTAAGGCTGATACCCTTCAGGGGGAGGTGATCAAAGAACTAGCCACTGAGTTCATGTCAGAGACAGTCCCTGTTCCCATTACTAGGGATTTCCACTTGAACACAGAGCCGCCATAGTTTACATCTGTGCAGGGTTTCTAGGTTATCTCCATGAATGGTCCTTGGTTGGGGTAACATTCTTAGAAAAGAAACCTGTGCTTAAATTTTTTGGTTTTGTTGCTCTCCTTGTGGAGCTCCTGTCCCCTCCAGGTCTTTCTATTTCTCCCTTTTTTGTAAGATTCCCTTTTCTGGCTATGTGTCTCAGCATCTGTTTTGATACCTTGCTGGGTAGAGTCTTTCAGAGGCCCTGTGTGGAAGGCTCTTGTCCTAGTCTCTGTTTTTTCCCTCTTCTGATGTCTATCCCATTTGCCTTTCTGAAAGAGGATTGATTATCTTACCCAGGGTCCTCCTTCTTGCTTAGCTTCTTTAGGTGTACAGATTTTGGTATGTTTAGCCTATCTTATGGGTCTAGTATCCACTTATAAGTTAGTATATACCATGTGTATCTTTCTGCTTCTGGGATACCTCACTCAGGATGATCTTTTCCACTTCCCACCATTTTCCTGCAAATTTCATGCTTTACTTGTTTTTAATTGCTGAGTATATTCCATTGAGTAAATATACCACAATTTCTGTATCTATTCCTCCATTGAGGGACATCTGGGTTTTTTTCAGATTTTGGCTATTATGAATAAAGCTGCTACAAACATGGCTGAGCAAATGTCCTTGTTGAATACTTGAACATTTTTTGGATATATACCTAGGAGTGGTATAGTTGGATCTTGAGGTAGCAGAATTACTAATTGTCTGAGAGAGTGCCAGAATGATTTCCAGAGTGGTTGTACAAGTTTACATTCCCACCAGCAATGGAGGAGGGTTCCCCTTTCTCAACATCCTCTCCAGCATGTGTTGTCACTTGAGTTTTTGATCCTAGCCACTCTGATGGGTGCAAGGTGAAATCTCAGCGTCCTTTTAATTTGCATCTCTCTGAGGACTAAGGATGTTGAGATTTTCTTTAATTGTTTCTCTGCCATTGGATAATCCTCTGTTTAAATTCTCTGTTTAGCTCTGTATTCCATTTTTTAATTGGATTATTTGATTTGTTGTTGTTTAACTCCTTTAGTTCTTTATATATTCTGGATATTAGCCCTCTGTCAGATATAGGGTTGGTGAAGATTCTTTCCCGATCTGTAGGCAGTCATTTTGTTTTGACAACAATGTCCTTTGCTTACCAGAATCTCTTCAGTTTCATGAGGTCCCATTTATTGATTGTTGCTCTTCGAGACTGTGCTGTTGATGTTCTGTTCAGGAATTTGTCTCCTATGCCAATGAATTCAAGGCTTTTCCTCACTTTTTCTTCTAAGAGATTTAGTGTGTATTTTTTATGTTGAGGTCTTTGATCCACTTGGAATTTAGTTTTGTGCAGGATAATAAATATGGCTCTATTTGCATTTTTCAACATGTAGACATCCAACTAGATCAGTACCATTTGTTGAAGATTCTGTCTTTTTCCAGTGTGTGGCTTTGGCTTCTTTGTCAAAAATCAATTATCTGTAGGTGTGTGGGTTCATTTCTGGGCCTTCTATTTGATTCCAGTAATCCATCTATCTGTTTCTATGCTAGTACCATCCAGTTTTCATTACCATTGCTCTGTAACACAGATTGAGATCACAGATGGAGATACCTCCAGACAATCTGTTGTTGTACAAGATTGTTTTAACAATGATGGCGTTTTTTGTTTTTGTTATTGTTGTTTTTCCATATGAAATTTTGAATTGTTCTTTCAAGGATTGCAAAGAATTTTGTTGGTATTTTGATGGGAGTTGCATTGAATCTGTAGAATGCTTTTGGCAGGATGGTCACTTTAACCATGTTAATTTCAGTGATCCATGAGCATTGAAGGTTTTTCCATCTTCTGATATCATCTTCAACTTTCTTCTTCAGCAACTTGAAGTATTTATCAAACAGTCTTTCACTTGCTTGGTTAGTCATACCAAGTTACTTTATGTTGTTAGTAGATATTGTGAAGGGTGTAGTTGTCCTAATTTCTTTCTCAGCCCTTTTGTCTTTCATATAAAGGAAGGCTACTGATTTTTTTTTTTTTTTTGTTAATTTTGTATCCAGCTACTTTGGTGAAGGTGTTTATCAGTTGAAGGAGTTTTCTGGTTGAATTTTTGGGATCACACCTGTCTACTATCATATCATCTGCAAGTAGTGATATTTTGACTTCTTCCTTCCTGATTTGGATCTCTTTGATCTCCTTTAGTTGTCTTATTGCTATAGCTAGGACTTCAAGTACTATGTTGAAGAAATATGGAGAAAGTAGGCAGCCTGCCCTTTTCCCTGATTTCATTGGGATTGATTTAAGTTTCTCTTCATTTAGTTTGATGTTGGCTATAAGCTTGTTATGTATTCCCTTCACTATGTTTAGGTATGTGCCTTGTATCCCTGATCTCTCCAAGACTTTAAACATGAATGAGTGTTGGATTATGTCAAATGCTTTTTTGGCATCTAAAGAGATGATCATGTGGTTTTTCTCCTTCAGTTTGTTCATATGGTGGATTACATTGATGGATTTCTCTATGTTGAGTCACCCGTTCAAGCCTGGGATGGTAAATGGTCATGGTGAATGGTTTCTTTTATGTCTTCTTGGATTCAGTTTGCATGTATTTTATAAAGTATTTTTGAATCAATGTTCATAAGAGAGACAGATCTGAAGTTTTTGTTGTTTTTGGGTTTTTGTCTAGTTTAGGTATCAAGGTGACTTTGGCTTCATAGAATGAGTTTGATAATGTTCCTTCTGTTTCTATTTTGTGGAATAGTTTGAAGAGAACTGAAGTTAACTCTTTTTTGAAGGTCTAGTAGAATTCTGCACTGAAACCATCTTGCTCTCCGCATTTTTTGGAAGGAAGACTTTTGATTACTGCTTCTATATCCTTGGAAAATATAGGAATATTTAATGCATTTACCTGACCTTAATTTAATTTGGTAAATGGAATCTATCAAGAAAATTGTCCATTTCAATAAGATTTTCAAATTTTGCTGCATACAGGCTTTTGTAGTAAGATCTAATGGTTGTTTGGATTTCCTCAGTTTCTGTTGTTATGTCCTCTTTTTCATTTCTGATTTTGCTCATTTGGGTAGTTTCTCTCTGCCTTTTAGTTTGGCTAAAGGTTTGTCTATCATGTTGATTTTCTCAAAGAACCAGCTCTTGGTCTCCTTGATTCTTTGAATTGTTTTCTTTGTTTCTAATTCATTGATTTCAGCTCCTAGTTTGATTATTTCCAATAGTCTATTTCTCTTGGCTATGTCTGCTTCTTTTTTTTTTTTTTTCCCCCTAGGGCTTTCAGGTGTGCCATTAAGTTGACTGCATGAGATGCCTCAAACTTCTCTCTGGAGGCACTTATAGCTATGAACTTTCCTCCTAGGTGTCCAATAAGTTTATGTAAGTTCTGCCTTCTTTTTCATTGAATTTTAGGAAATCTCTAATTTCTTTTTTCATTTTTTTTCCTGACCAAGCTGGCATTTAATAGAGAGTTGTTTAGTTTCCATGTGTATGTAGACTCTTTGTTATTCATGTTGTTGAGATCTAGTTATAGACCATGGTGGTCTGATAGGATACAAGGGTTTATTTGGATCTTCTTATATCTGTTGAGGCTTCCTTTGTGCCCAACTATATGGTCAATTCTTGCGGAGTTTCTGTGAGGTGCTGAAAAAAAAAAGGCATACTCTTTTGTGTTTGGGTGAAAAGTTTTGTAGACATCTATTAGGTCCACTTGATTTAGGACCTCTGTAAGTGTCATTATTTTCCTACTTAGTTTTCGTCTAGATGATTTCTCCCTTGGTAAGAGTGGAGTGTTGAAGTCTCCTGCTATTAACGTGTTGGGATATTTGTGTGACTTAAACTTTAATAACGCTTCATTTACAAATTCAGGTGCTCTTGTATTTGGGGCATAGATGTTCAGGATTGTGATGTCTTCCTGGTGGATTTTTCCTTTGATGAGAATGAAATGCCCCTCCTGATATTTTTTTGATTAATTTTGTTTGAAGGTCTATTTTATTACATATTAGGATACTTACCACAGCTTGTTTTCTGGGTCCATTTGCTTGAAAAACATTTTTCAAACCCTTTTCTCTGAGGTACTGTTTATCTTTGTTGCAGAGGTGTGTTTCTTGGATGCAGCATAATATTGGATTCTGTTTCTGCAACCATTCTGTTAGTCTGTGTCTTTTTATTAGAAGAGTTGAGTCCATTGATGTTGCTAGATAATAGTGACCAATGAATGTTAGTTCATTTTATTGTGGAGTTGGTGGTGTTGCTATGTTTCAGTGCTTGTTTTCTTTTAATATTTTGTTGTGAGGTTATTTATATACTATGTTTTCTTTGGCAGATATGCTTTTGTTGGATTGGAGTTTTCCTTTTAGTATCTTCTTTAGGGCTGGGTTACTGTTTAGATATTTAAGTTTAGTTTTGTCATGGAATATTTTGTTTTCTCCATCTATGTTGATTGAAAACTTTCCTGGTATAGTAGTCTGGGTTGGCATCTGTCGTCTCTTAGAGTCTGCATGACACTTGCCAGGTCCTTCTGGCTTTCATAGTTTCTGTTGAGAATTCTGGTGTGATTCTGATAGGTCTACTTTTATATGTTTCTTGGCCTTTCTCCCTTGCTGCTTTTAATATATTTTCATTGTTTTGTAGATATAGTGTTTTGACTATTATGTGACATGAGGTGTTTCTTTTGTGGTCTAATCTATTTGGGATTTTGTAGGCATCTTGTATATTTGGTACTTCTCTTTCTTTACATTTGGAAAATTTCCTTCTATGATTTTCTTGAAAATATTTTCTGGACCTAGTAGCCTCAAAACTTCTTTTTGTCTATTTCTATTATTCTGAGATTTCATCTTTTCATTGTGTCCTTGATTTCTTGGATGTTTTGTGTTTGGAACTTTTCCAATTTTACTTTTTCTTTGAAAGATGTATCAATTTCTGTAATTGTATCTTCAGTACCTGAGATTGTCTCTTCCATCTCTTCTATTCTGTTGGTCATGCTCACTTTTATTGTTCCTGCTCTTTCTCCAGCTCCAGGGTTTTCTCTGTTTGTATTTTCTTTATTGATTCTAATTCTGTTTTCATGTCTTGCACCATTTCCTTAATCTGTTTGAATGTGTATTCCTGTCTTTTCATGATGACCTCTTTTTATTATTTGTTTCCTCTCTAAATGCCTCTACTTGTGCCTGTATTTGTTTGGCTGTATGTGCCTGTATTTCTTTGCGTGCTTTGTTTGTTTCCTCTCTATGTGCCTCTAATAACTTGGTAAGTAAAGGTTTGAGATAATTTTCCTGTGTTTGTGATGAATTAGAATATCCAGTGGTTTGAGGAGTTACTGTTGAAGCCATAATATAATATTCTGACTTTTGTTGGCTGTGTTCTTATGCCCATCTCTTGCCATCTGCTTATCTGTAATCTTCACTGTTTGTTCCTGAAGTCTGTACTTCAGACTGGTTTCCTCTGTCTCTGGTGTCTGGAGTATTCTTCAGGAAGATGAGAGAAGTCCACTGGTTTGAGAGTGGGTGTTGGTGTTTCAGCTATAGCTAAGAAAACTTGCAGGCACATGTGCGCAAGTGAAGGAGTGTGCGTGGAAGTGTGCCTTGAAGGACATGGAGCTAGAGCATGTATGTGCCTTCAAGTTGGAGTTTAAGCACAGGAGGTGGTGCTGGCACTGTTTTCTGGTGCAATGCGCATGCCCTGAATACCTCAGTGGCCTACAGGCCTGTTGTACTGTCCTCTTGGTATTCAGATCTGTCTTGGCTCCAGAATTGTTAGCCTGGACTCCACCGGTAGACCTATAGAACATGAGCTTCAATGTTGCGAATGCTGTCCCAAGGATTCCTATGTTACTCACAGTGGGAATTTTCGGGGAGCAAATCTGATGTCTGGCTACTAGCATAGAGGAACCCTGGATCTGGGGCTTGCCAGCCTAATGGAAAGCTCAGGGGATCCTCCTGTTCTGTACTCTCAGATTTGGGCCCACAGGAGCAAATGAAAGTATAGGAGCTCTGTCAGCTTAGTGGTATCCACTGTTTGGCTGCCAGGCAGGGAGAACCATACTTGGTGCAGCCGCCTCTGTTGTCTCAGTCACTGAGCACAGAGGCTCCTGCTTTGGGCTAGCTGCCGCCTGCTGAGGCTGCAGACCTTGGCGGCCCATCCAGTGGTTGTCTCTTCTGTATTGGTCACCAAGCAGAGAGGCTCCTGCTTGGGGCAACCACTGCTGCCTCTGCTGAACAGGGAGGCCTATGCTTGGGGCAAGGGGAAGTGCAGGGAGGCTGAGTGTTAGCCACCCTCAGGCCCCAGAGAAGTCCACAGGTGACCTGAATCCAATCTGTCCTAGCTCATGGGTTGTCCCCTGTTACCCAGGAAACCTCAGTGTCAATGTTCTTCCTCCAGCTGTTCCTCTACTCACCCATTTATGAGTTTTGGATTCTGTGCCACTCGGATATGGTGGAGCTAGTCACTGCTATCTTGGACTCTCCAGTTAGTTTTGTTAACCATATATACATCACAATTTAGTAAAAAAAAAAAAAAAAAAAAAAGACATACATTTAAAATTATAATTATAGTTTCTACTGATTATGAATAGTTTCTGCATAATTTTAAAATGGAAAATCACACACCTAATGTTTGCCTAAGCAGCAGACTATCTGTATAAGAAGGCGTTCATAATTCATTTTTCCAGGGTCTTTCCCATCGAGGAAATAAAAGTTATTGAGGAGTACAAGGATGCTTCTTCACTTGGCATTTGATCTATAGCAAGTTAACACTTGACCTGAAACACTCATTCCCACACTGAGCACTCTTCAGACCCTGAAGAACACATCTCTACACCACCTTCTCTTCTGAAGCGAATATGGGATTGAATATCAATGATGTGAAGGTGGTTTCTTTTCCTATTATCATGAAAACCTACCTTTGGCAATGTGGACTGAATGCTGGGTTACTTTCGCTACTAAAGCTGCAGAAAAAGAAGTCAGCTTCTCAAATCCTTTCGTTCAAGGATGTGTGGTTCACAGATGCAAACAGCAGCCACAGTAACCACAGTGATGATGATGATGAGGATGATGATGATGATGATGAGGATGATGATGGTGATGATGACAAATAATGGTTTGTTCATTGTGATGATACTCTTTTTTTTTTAACCTTTTGTTTCTATTCTAATTTGTGCCTCTGCTAAATACTGAGACAAAATACAGTTGCTTCTTTCAATTTTATTTTGTTGCCATTGAATATGACAGTATTCTTATCAAGCTACAACTTTATTTATTGTTTTTTTTTGGGGGGGATTTGTATTTACGTATGTTTAGATACAATTTTAAAGTCCATAGGAAAAGACTGGTATCCTGCCCCCTCATTTTCTGATTTACTCCTTTAAGACTAGGCCTCTTATTCAGTTTGGTTCTAGGATGGTGGCAATCAAGCACTTGTGATCCTCATGCCTCTGGCCCCACCCCCTTGCAGAATTGATATTACAGCAACACCTGCTGGTATACTGGGTATTTAAAATCAGGTTTTTATGCATTCACTCCAAGTACTCTTAACCACTTAGTCATCTCTGCAGTTCAATATTTACTTTAAGAATTAATTATACTGTCTTGGTATATATCTCAGTGGTAGAATTCTTATTTAGCATATATGAAACCTGGATTTGATCCCAAATACTACAAAACAAAGTGCAGAAACAAAGGTTTCAATAAAAATCAATGGTCAATTTTTTTTTGAATGCACAATGTCCTAAGTTCAGTTCAAAACTAAGTCTTGACTTTCTTGATTTGTAACTTCCAAATAGGCTCCTAACATGGCACCCATGCAGTGTTGGAACCACTGGTAATTCTTAATCCCCTGTTTTATAGCGAATTTGACACAATTGATCATTCACTCTTCCTGTCTCCAAATACTGTCAGTACAAGATATATGAATTGCTTTTTCTTAATGAGTGCTCTCTGACATAATGTGCACAAACTCTTTAAGTTGTCAAGGTTCATTCACTAACTCCTGGCTGAAGGTATCAAACATTCACTGACTTTCTCCCCATATATGGCTGAAGCTCCAGCTTCTCCCTTGATTTTTAGGCACTTATCTCTCACCTTCTTTTCTGTGGTTGAAATACATCATAATTCTAAATTGTTCAAGAATGCATTCACTTCTACTATCTCCTAATCCTGTACATCTAAAAGACCTTTTCATCGAGTAACCGACAAGGTTAAGGTTACTTCAGTCCAATTCCAAGGCTGATAACATTGACGGGTCTCACTTTCTTACACTTGGCATTCATAGATTTTACTGTTACACACTTCTCAAATCCAAACAATTCCCACCACATCCTGACTACCTCTATGCCAGGTAACCTCATAGCTCATTTGAAATTGTCTTCGAATTAGTTGACCATCATCCTTCATATCTACCATGGTCTAGTTTTACATAGCATTATCCATGACCATGAGACAGTAGTCTGACCATGGTATGGTACTTGAACTTTAATAATTTAACTATTAAAACACCCCCAAAGTGAACAGGTATTAAACAAGGGAGTCTATGCATTCTTTCTGAATTCAATCATAGCATGCTTTCTTTCTCGTACTTCTGAAGGAGAGGAATTCACATATGGGCATAAGAAAGAGAAAGGGATCATGGTTTATTTCATTAACTGAGAAAGAAAAAGTAGAGTATGAGTACACCCTTCAGAGTGGAAGATGGACTGAGCCTCGAAGGAATAAAGTCCTGCCGTTCGTATGTGGACTACTGCATCCCTCCTTATCACTACTGCACTCTACCCAGTTGTTACAGGATCATCTGTCTCATAAAGAAGTGGATGTTTTCCCACAAGTCAGAAGCTTACCAACAAGTCAGTCAGCTGCATGCATTTGTTTTTAGAAATACATAGAGAACAGGTAAGTTTCCCAGGATAGAGTTCAGTAGTGCCTATGTGCATGTGTCCGCTGGTGAGGAAATTCTGGGAGCCTAGCATAGCTTACTGATGAATGGCTTTATTTCGTTCATGGCCTTCATCTTGTCTGTCTACTAGGGAATCTAATATCTAGTTACAATTGTTCTTGTTTGTCTTCCTCAGTGTTTGAAGCTGAACAGTCCTTTTATGCCATGTCCCAAACTGTGAGTTTTATGATTTCTTACTGTTGATCGAATTCTATCATACTAAAGTTCTTTCA
Source organism: Rhombomys opimus (assembly GCA_010120015.1). Classification (NCBI taxonomy): domain Eukaryota; kingdom Metazoa; phylum Chordata; class Mammalia; order Rodentia; family Muridae; genus Rhombomys; species Rhombomys opimus. Next base: position 3,248,714 of record REGO01000185.1, on the reverse strand, counting down.
TTAAAGCTAATATTTTAAAAAAATATTTGAAACTATAAATTGTTTAACATATACTATGAAGTACTCTATACATAGAAACTGAATAATTATATTTGTATAATGATTAAAGCAAACATATATGTCCAAGTTTATGGGTTGGAAAAGCTTTTTTTTTAACTTTATTTTTATTAATTACAGTTTATTCACTTTGTATCCCAGCTGTAGACCCCTTCCTCATCCCCTCCCAGTCCTCCTTCCCTTCCATCTGACCCTAGTCTATCAGGTCTCATCAATGCTGCTGTACATCTGTTTATACATCCCTTTTTCATCTTGCCTTCCTAGTTTAACTTATTTGTCTTTGTATTTGTTTTTGGTTATTATAATAAATACATATTTTGTTTTTATTCTGCAAATACTCAAAAATATATCATAGCATTTAAAATTGGGAATTGCTGTTTTGCTCTACACTAAAATCCATCTAGGTTGCCTTATATAAACCTGAATGATTCGTTTATACTCCAAAATAATAATGCATATGCCACAATGCATTTTCTCTGGCTCCTTGTCATTGAATACTTCAGTTCTTTTAAGATTTCTGCTATTTTGAAAAATATATAAAATGCATATTCATGTATATTTATGTATACTCATGAACAATTATTGAACCTTTCTTTGGGCTCTATGCCTAAGTGCAAGAATTGGTGACTTCTACAGTATAAATATTCAAGTTCAAGGTGGAGTGTTAGATCCAAAGTAATTGAGAATATTTTTACTCTCAGCATGTTCCTTATTCAGCTGCATTTTCATATAAATACAATGTGTGGTCATGCCATTATTTATTTTAAATAAAATAACAGTATTTATCCATCTATTTTCCACCTAATACTCAATGACATTGGTCATGTATCTCTATAACATCTTTGTATCTCCATCCTAACTGGCTAGTAGGAAGAAGAGCTATGAATATATTAAGCGAGAGAAAAGTAAAAATTATATATTTGTGTTTTAACTAAATTAAAAGTGAATAGGGTTTTTGAGTAAAAACTGAATTTAATTTATAGCTAATTTTGAAAGAATGGGTATATTCTTATACCTTTTTCTTTTTTTAGAACGTGGTAACTACCAGTGGGTTCCCTAGTAAGGAAAACAGGGGCTTTCTCTGACATGAACTCAGTGGCTGGCTCTTTGATCACCTCTACTTGAGCAGCTTTACCAGGCCACAGAGGAGGACAATACAGCTAGTTCTGATGACACCTGATAAGCTATGGTCAGATGGGAGGGGAAGAGGACCTCCCTTGACTGTGGACTTGGAAAGGGGGATGGGAGGAGATGACGGAGGGAGGGCAAGATTGGGAGGGGAGGAGCGAGTGAGTTAGAGCTGGGATAAAAAGTGAATAAACTGTAATTAATATAAAAAATAAAAATTTAATTAAAAAAACTCTGCCTCAACAGCTTAAAATATCTGTCTTCATGAACAATTCATTTGATTCCTAGCTATAGTGCTGGACAATTTCTAACTCTCGAAAAATTTAAATATGGTGTTCTCTAAATATTTAGAGGAATGCAAACTTATTCAGTCTTCTTGAAAACACAGTATATGTTAGTTATATACACCTAAACCTAAATGTGTAACAACTCATACAAGTTCCTAATAAATTTATTATTCTACATAAAAAAGAGTGCATTTATCTCAGGCTGTCTTAATTATTGTGATGAAACATGGCCTAAGCAACTTGGGAAAGAAATAGTTTGTTTGGCTTAAGTTTCCACATCACTGTTCATCACTGAAGGAAGTCAGGATCTCAAACACGTTAGGAACCTGGAGGCTGGATCTGATACAGAGGCCATGGAGGAGTGCTGATTACATACCTTGCTCAGCATGCTTCCTCGTAGAACTCAGCATCACGGCTCCCAGGTTATCCTCATTCCTTCACAGTGACCTGGAGGGTCCCCCATCCATCTACCACTAATGAAGAAAATGCCTTATGGGCATGTCTGCTTACAGCAAATTCTTCTTGATGCATTTCTTCAACTGAGATTTTTTTCACTCAGACACTACAGTTCATGTCAAGTTGACATAAAATTAACCAGCAAAGAGACTGCTAATTGAATCTGCTTGGGGGTACTAATTAAAGTAATTGGGTATTTTATCCTTTTCAGGAATTTATATATTTTTAGAAGACAATTATCCAATGGGCTATTTAGGTACCCATAATTACAAGAGGTATTATAATCAAGCAATGGAAACAAGAATTAGAAGAATCAAAATAAAAGGCAATGTGTTTATACTGTCTAAAGAAGATTAAATTGGTTATTAAAACTAGGACTATCCGTTGAAATGTGATAGGCTCTTTTCCCTTGAATACGAGTTGCTATCATACAATATATTCTACAATATCTTCATTGTATTCTTAAGTAAATAAGAAATTTTGGATGAAGGGAGGTTTTCTCTCTCATATCACAATATTCAAAAGCAGTGAGAATTTGAGGTTTTACTTGACTAATGTGAATAAAGTGAAAAAAAAAGAATGAAGACACAAATAAACTGTATGTTGTGTGCTGAATTCTTTGACAAAGATCTTGTATCACTCTTTGAGAAGGGTCATGAGATTTCAGAGAGAAAAAGGAATCCATTGAAAATTGGGTAAGAGGTAATTTATATTACATTTGACAAAGATTCTAGCTACATATTTTCCAAGACCAGAAAACAGAGGTATGCCTTGCTTTAAAAGAAACAGACTATGTGGATTGGTAAAGAAAATGCCAGCAGAGAATAACTTTCAGGCATTTGTGCGCTTGCTGCCTACTGCTTTTAGCAAGATTTATGTTGGGAAAGAACATAGGGTTGAGCAACAAGATGTGAGAAAGGTGATGTTACACATGCGGATTACAAGTGAATTAAATGCTAATAATAACAACTATGGCTAAGATAGATGGTTATTATCAAATACATTAAGACAACCAAGGAGAAACCACATACTTTTTGGTGAGACAACAGGATAGCTGTCATGGGAAAAAATTGTTCCGTTCAATGGCTCTGGGGAGTAACAGTATAAACTCTCTGGAATGCACTTTTAGGAAATTACATTCAAAACAATACCTAGGGCAGTACCTCCCCAGCTATATTAATTTAGATACAGAGGATGCTGCACCTATGCTCTCAAGTGTTCAGGTGACACTTTTGCTGCCAGAAGAATTTGATATCTAATTCATTCTAGTTTCACAAGAATTTCAGGTATATGGAAGCTTTAACCAAGGCTACAGAAAGTGACTCAGGCCAGGCAATGCATGAATTTTCTACAAGGAGGTCCAGAAAGGCCAGTGCATGAAGCTGAAAAGATGATGCTTACCTTTCAGTGGACAACTCAGCGTAATATAATGACGACCCTGTCTGTTTAGTTTGTGGTTTCTATTATTGTGAAGAAACACCATGGATAAAGAACTTGTCGTACATTTACACAACAGAATACTACTCAGCAATTAATATCAAGGAAATCATGAAATTTGCAGGCAAATGGATGGATCCAGAAAAGATCATGCTGAGTGAGGTTACCCAGAAGCAGAAAGACACACATGCTATATACTCACTTATAAGTGGATATTATCTATATAATATAGGATAAACATACTAAAATCTATAGTTCTAAAGAAGCTAAGCAACAAAAAGGACATTAGGGAAGATGCCTAATCCTAATTCAGAAGGACAAACAGGATCAACATTGAATATAGGAGAAGACAGGGAACAGGAGCCTTCCACAGAAGACCTCTAAAAGATTCTACTGATCAGGGTATCAGAGGATTTACTGAGACTCATATGCAATTTTTGGGCAAAGTGTAAGGAATCTTTTTTTTTTTAATTTTACTTATTTATTACAATTGATTTACTTTATATCCCGGCTGTGACCACTCCCTCCTTTCTTCCTTGTCCCACCATCCCTCTCTCTCCCTCTCTATGCCCCTCGCCTAGTCCACTGATAGGGGAGGACCTCCTCCCCTTCTACCTGACCCTAGCCTATCAGGAAAGAACCAGGACACAACCACAATCTGAACGAAGCAAAACCAAATTCAGTTGCATAAACAACTCAGTGTCAATGTATAAGATATGCTCAGCATCTTCTGGGCCCCTCCAAAGGGTTTGGGTTCCTGTGTTCTCTGCTCTCTGCAGCACACACAGCTTAGTTTCTAGGTTCCATGTGGCTTCATCGCTGCTCTTCTTGGTTATCATTCAGCAGGAAGAAGATCTTCAAACTGCTGAGGTGCTCTGCTGCAACTGGGCAGCACTTTCACCAACAGCCTCTCACAGGGTACCAGGCCTCAGCCTGTACATATGACTTCTTCATTCCTGTGTCTTCAATTGCCAAAGAAAAAGCACACAAAACACATATTGACTCAAGGACACACACGTTTATACACACATAAATGCCATAAGGACACAAAATTAGAAAATAGTATATAAGCAGAACACCCAAAGGCTACATACATAAATAAATAAACAAACAAACAAATAAATAGATGAATAGGCAAAGTATTATGTGACACACTCAAAAGAAGAATTTCCAGAGATATCAATGTTTTGTTGTTGTTTCCTTGTTTTTGTTTTTGTTTTTGTTGGCCATCTACTATTGAGCATGGATCCCGACCTTAAGTGTGGTTTGTATACCTCATGACACTCCATTGGAGAAAACTAGTATTTCCTTTGAAAATAGCTATCAATTAGAGAGAGTTTTGGGGTTAGTGATGGGGCTTGTGTCCACTTCCTCTCTCAGTGCTGGAACCTCATTTGACTTGTACTTGTACAGACCACTTGCATGGTGCAGTAGTCTCTTGAGTACATATGTGCATAAGTTCATAAGTGAAAAGAAGTCCTTGTTTCCTTGGTTTCATCCATTACTGGTTGTTACAGTCATTCTGTCTCCTCTTTGGCAGAGATCACTGAGTCCTTGGGTGAAGAAATTTGATGAAAACCTCCCATTTAGGAGACTGTGTTTCCAGATCTCTCATTTTCTGCACATTGTCCAGCTGTGGATCTCTATATGTGTTCCCACCCACTAGAGAAGGAACCTTCTCCAATGATGATGAGTAAGACATGGATCTATGAATCTTTCAGAATGTCATTAGGGGTCATTTCAGTGCTGGGTCTATTTTTAGTGTTTTATTTTCCCCTGGTCTCTGGCCTATCTAATCTCATGTTCTTAGACACCAAAGCAGGGTGAGACATGGGTTCTACTTCATAGAATGGGTCTTAAATCAAGTCAGATAGTGGTTGGGCTACTCCCACAATGTTTGCACCATTATTTCACAAACATATCAGGCAAATATGTCAGTTCTGTATATCACGTTTGTAGCTGGGTTGGTATTTACCTTTGTTTTCTGCAGCATGAAGAGGACTGTCCAGTACCATGAACACTAGTCAGTAATGATGAAGGCTCTAGGTAGGCACTGGATTGAATTCTCCATGTCTAATGAGTTCTTTAGGTGTTGTCTTCAGCATTAGAGCCTACCTTATGTTTGTTGTGAGGAATCTATACTCTTGTTTGGGTTTCCACGGGACCCTTTGGGTTAGCAACTCAGTTACATGTAACCCATTATTGCCACTGGAAGTTTTACTTGGTAATGAGAGATACCTAGTGAGGACTTTGTTTTATCCATGATTTTTATGGTTTCATTTAGATTTCTTTCACATATGTGTACTTTTAAGAGGATACTACTCTAGTAGGTTTTTATACAGGCCTTCAAATGTCCATAGTTATATCTTTTCCTTCTCTTATTCTCCCTCTCTCTTTTACCTCCCCTTTCTTGTTGGATCATCCTAAACCCAAATATTCCACCCCTATAATGCCAATCCATAACTATCTATCCCATAAAATATATTTAAAACATTGTTTTTCCACAGATATAGCACATGGCAGCTCAGTATCCAAGTGAGTACCCTAGTAAGGGGAACAGGGACTGTCTCTGATAGGAACTCAGTGGCTGGCTCTTTGACTACCCCCCCTGAGGGGAGAGCAGCCTTGCTAGGCCACAGAAGAGGACAATGCAGCCAGTCCTGATGAGACCTGAAAAGCTAGGGTCAGATGGAAGGGGAGGAGGACCTCACCTATCAGTGGACTTGGATAGGGGCATGGGAGGAGATGAGGGAGCAAGTGTGAGATTGGGAGGGAATGAGGGAGGAGGCTACAGCTGGGATACAAAGTGAATAAACAGTAATTAATATAAAAACTTAATTAAAAAAAGAAAAAAATTAAAAATTTACTTTTCTTAGAAAAGAAACACCAAAAAAAGAACCTCAAGAAAAGATACTCATTTTCTAGAAAATTTAATTGATACATGAAACAGAATTAGATCCTTTTATGAGTTTCTCTTAAGTTATATATTTACTGTAACATACCACTTTGTAAAGGATGAACTCTGTATTCTAAATAAGCAGAAAATATGTTAAAAGTTAGCTCCCAGTCTTGCAGGATGATTTGTTAGATCCATGTGGCAAGTGAAACTAACTAGTTAAGAACCACGAAATAATAAAGCATCATTGAATTTAGGAAAATGGACAAGGTATTAAGACCAGGCTTTTACGTTGTATTATACCTTTGTTTTTATTTTATCCACATAAGCATTTAAAATTAAATTCACATGATCATGACATACCATGAACTTGTGACCTTTGCTGATTGTAGAATTTTTCAAATACAGGCTTCATAAAATATAAAATAAAACACTAACAATTCATACAGGTGCCTGGTATTTCTGTGTTGACACAATAATGTTTCATTAGACAGGACTATTATCTGTTCTGCCCTTTCCATGACCCTCAAGTTTACCTGAATTTGTTTTAGATTTTGACATAGAGAAATGCAAATACTGCAGTGTTGAAACACCAGACTGAGGATAGTACATTGCTGTTTGCTTTCAATCTTCTGTCCAGGAAGCTTTGCAGGCCATCCTGGGTGTAGATTGCCATTGTGCTGAACTCCCACGGCACTTGAGATTTTTGTGGATCATCCAGTCAGTAATTTGATATTTATTTTATGTTACTTTATTCATTCTAATTCATATGATTGTTTTCACATAAAGTCACTCGGGTCTTTATAGCAGTTCAGGAATGTTAGAGAGGTTAAGTATGATGAACTGCAGTGTAAGTTGGAGAAAATAGAAGTTCATTGCTCAGTATCAATGAACGTTTGAATCTAACAAGAAAAGTCTAAAATCAAGAGTTATTTTCACAGTATGTTAGGGTTAAGGTTTCTATTGCTGCTGTGATGAAACATCATGACCAAAAGCAATATACTGAAGAAAGGGTTTATTAGGCTTAACTTCTACAGCAGGGTTCATCATCAAAGAAAGACAGCTCAGAAACTCAAACAGTGCAGGAACCTGGAAGCAGGAGCTGGCACAAAGGCCATGGAGAAATTCTCTGCTTACTAGCTTGCTTTCTATGGCTTACTCATTCTGATATTTTATAGAACCCAGGATTACTTGCCCAGAGGTCCCCGCTCTTCAGACAACTCTAGCTTGTGTTATGTTGACTATCAAGTACAGTGTGTTGCAAAATATTTGAAAGCTTCATAACTCTTAAATTCAAACTCAAATTGGAATCTCCAATTTAAAATTTAAATATACTACCTTAAATTTACTTATTAAGTTTCTCATTTGATTAGTTTCCTCAAAAGGCCTTAGATTAGCATTTTAGATTGTCGTATCTATTGTACAGTTTCAGGAGCTGAAGCTCAGAGGAATTTTCAAAGTTACAAACTCCTAACTAAAATTTATAATACCTAAAAAATTTTTAACAATTACAAACTTGCATACTTATGTGAAAAATAGTATTACATATAACATATTGAAGTGTTTCTTTAGTACATATGGAATATGATTATATTAATACGTTATCAAGTATGGTTCTGTAACAGTTATGCATGCCCTGATTATTGCAACCTCATGCTCCAGATGTTGTTGTTATATACAAACAAGCTTTCCAATGGAGAGATGTTATTAGTTTTCAGGATAATTTCATTCTGCATATCCATTGTATTATACTCTATTCCTAAAACTAGTACCCAAAACAATTTTAAGGAGCGGAAACCTATTATTCATGTTGGTATTTAAAAATTTCATACACAAAGCCACTGTCTTGAAATGCAGACACTCAGAGACATCATATTCTAAGGGAAAGCTCCAACTTTGCTTGCATGATCTAAATAACAAAGCATTTAGATGGCTTCGTAGGCCTGTAATTGTCCTATTAGACCGGCTTCTCATTCATGTAAGATATCTAAAATAAGCCATGTTTACACAACTACACAGAAAACTTAAACTCACTTCGTATTTTCTCTTCTAAGTACACACACACGCACACACACACACACACACACACACACACACACACAGACACACAGCCTAAAACTACCAGTGTATGAAGAATAATAACCAATTGAAACGAAAAGATCAAGTTTAACTAAAGGCAAATAAATGACTTCCAAAATAGTTTATATTGTTGATGTAGCCTTGCCTCTGAGAGACTAAAGGGAAGTGCATATTGTGAAAGACGCCCCATACTTAGGATGCAGAGTCAGATGATTTGAGTGTCATCTGACTTGAAAGCCTCTTTCTGCTTACAGCTATGGTTACAGAAAATATTATGCCAACTACCAAGGCAAGAAAGTAATCAATTGTCCTATTCCACTGCAACATCTAAAGACCACGACAATTACCAGGATGGCCAAGATATTACTAAAGGCAGTGTAAATAGCATTCACGTGCTACTGGCAACCGATAAGAATACTGAAACCTTAGCCAGCTACCCAGGGTTACTGTGGTGGTTTGACTTCAAATAGATATTATTAATATGCTCAGGATCTTAAATAAATTTAAAAATGAAAATCTTTGAAAATACATGAAAGTAGAAATTGAATCAATAAAGAATATCCAAACTGATAAAAAATTTTTAACACAGGGGTCTTTCCAGAGACTCATACTCCAACCAAGTGCCATGCATGGAGATAACCTAGAACCCCTGCACAGATGTAGCCCATGGCAGTTTAGTGTCCAAGTGGGTTACATAGTAATGGGAAGAGGGACTGCCTCTGACATAAACTGATTGGCCTGATCTTTGATCACCTCCCTCTGAGGGGGGAGCAGCCTTATTAGGCCACAGAAGATGACAGTGCAGCCACTCCTGGTGAGAGCTGATAGACTAGGATCAGAAGGAAGGAAAGGAGGACCTCCCCTATCAGTGTACTTGGGGAGGGGCATGCATGAAGAAGGGGGAGGAAAGATGGGATTCGGAGGGAAGGAGGGAGGGGTTTGTGGGGGGACACAAAGTGAATAAAGTGTAATTAATAAAAGTTTAAAAAATTTCAAAGAAGATAAATAAATAAATAAATAAATACATAAATACATAAATAAAAACAGAAACTAAAAACTTAGGAACTCAAGTAGGAACCTTCGCAGCAAGCGTTACCAAGAGGCTACAAGAAATGGAAAGGTGTGTCAGGCATTGAAGACAAGATAAAATAAATAGATAACCCGATATAAAAAATAAAGTTACATTGACCATATCCTGGGACATAAAGAAACACTCAGCAAATACAACCTTGAACCCATCTGACCACCAGTGATTAACAACTGATACCAATAACAGAAAGCTGATAACAGATATACCTCTAGATTCAGCTATTCAGAATGTACGCAAAGGAGTTTTCATTACAAATATAGTTGCTCATGCATGTTCATTGCTACTCTACTCATAGTAGACATAAATTGGGAAGAACCTAGATGTCCATCAACAGATGAATAAATAAAGAAAATGTGGAACATTTACACAACAAAATATTACTCATGAATTAAAAAATGAAATCATAAGAATTCACTAGTATATGAATAGAACTAGAAATAAATAATTCTGATTGAGGTAACCCCGAAAGAGAATTACAAATATGGTATGTATTTGTGCATATGTGCATCTTGCCTTCAATAAGCAAGCTACCATCCATTAAAAAAAGAAACCACAGACGTTAATATAGAGCAAGGGAATGAAGGGGGGGTTATCTTTCTAGGGAGGGAAAACAGGATAGAATAGACAGTCATAGTTAGAGGAGAATGAGAAAGGATCATGAACTTCATACAGGGAAGGAGAAGAGAGACACATGTAGAAAGGGGATGCTGAACCTAAGTGTCCTGTGAGAGTCTATAACAGGAACTAATAGAGTATAGCTTCCTAAGTATATACATATGTGTGTGTGTGAGTGTGTGTGTGTGTGTGTGTGTGTGTTGTAGGAAATACAAATAAATTTCCAAATGAGAGGGGTGATAGAATCCCAACTTGACATCTTTTATCACCAACAAAGCTTGCAATGGTTATATTTAATCAAGTTGTTGGCCAATGGGACCCAATGGGGACCTCTGTACAACCTGAGCTATTGCCAAATCTATCAGTTGCTTTCCACAAACTGATGATAAGCCCCCATTGCTGAAGACAACTCCTACAACTCATTAAAGAAGGAGAAGTTGAGCTCTTGTCTAGCTACAGTCTTTGCTCCTACTGACTAGTATTCACATTATTGGAATGTAATCTGAACACTATCAAAGGAGAAAGGAAAACAGAACACTCTACAAAGCCTTTGAACTACAGCTGTGAGCTGCCTGCAAGATGTGCTAATGCAATTTTGGCACAAAGCTTGTGGGAATAACCAACCAAGATCTTAGTTCAGGAAATGTAACCTATCATTAACCGTGCTAGAATGACAATTAATATGAGACTGGAGAAGTCAGGGAACCTAGTGCAAATACAAATACTACTGTTGTGCTAAAGAAACATTGCCTCAAAATAACTGCTGACAACATTCTGCTATACTCATAGATCAGTGCTTTGCTCAGTCATCACCAGAAAAGCTTCTTCGTGTAGAAGATGAGAATATATACAGAGATGCACAGTTGGACAATGTGAAGAGAGTGAGACACTTTTGAACACTCAACCCTAAATGGGATATTTGCATCAAACCTCTTCTCTCAGAGCTCAGGGAACCATGAGAAAGAGGAGCCAGAAAGACTGCAATAGCCAGCAGGATTGGAGGACACCAAAATAAGACCCTGTAGCCAGGGTGGACCAACACACATATAAACTCACAGACTGTGGGAACATTTACAGGGTGTACACAAATTTGCAGCAGATGGGGTCCCAGTGTTGAGAGAGGAAGCAGACACAAGCCCCTCTCCCTAACCCAGAAGCTATCTTCATTTGATAACTACACAACAACAAAAAATTTGACCTCTCCAACATAGTCTACCTGACTATGCAAACTCTTCTTAAGGACAGACTCCATGCCCAGCAGGAGATGGACAACACAAAATGAACTCTGTAGCATATATGGAATTTCTTTGTCTCCTAATGTTTTTGTCAGGGCATTTTTCTGTTTCAATCTTACAAGTACTTTGCATATACAGTATGCCTTCCAGTTTTCTGTTTTTATGGTATTTCTGTATATACAAATGTGTATGTGTCTGTGTCTGAATCTATATAGTTTAATCTTCCTTGGCTCCTTTTCTTCTGATTGTTTGCTTTTGTTTTTTGTTTGTTTGTTTTGTTGTTGTTGTTGTTGTTGTTGTTGCTTTTTTTCTTTTTTCTTTCAAGACAAGATCTCTCTGTATAGCCTTAGCTGCCCTGGACTCGGTTTTTAGATCAGGGTGGCCTCAAACTCACAATGATCTGCCTACCTCCTGAATGCTAGGGTTAAAGGCAAGTGACATCACACCCAGCCTGCTTTTGCTCCTTATTTTGATTTGTTTGTTCTATGTTTTTATTTTATTTCATTCTCATTATTATTCTCTAAATGCCTGTTTGTTTTCTAAGGAGAGAGAGAGGAGGGGAGCAGACTCAGGTGGGAAGGAAGATGGGGAGGATCTCACACCTGTTTGGGAAGAAGAAACTATAATCAGGATATATTATATAAAAATATCTATTTTCAATAAATAATACCAATTTACAACAAAAGAAAAACAGAAAGAAAAAGAAAACAGAAAAACAACAGAGAAAAGTAAAATAAAACTCATATATATATCTGTATATAAATATATGTTATTTATAAGTACATACAAAAAGACTGAATAGAATTATTGATGAAATGTATCAGTAAAACAATCCTCAGGAATAGCTCCAGTAAACAGGTTTTTCAAATAAAACAAAATTGATTTTATTTGTATATGTAGTAGTAGTATGCTGTTTTCAAAGATTAAAAGACAAAACTGAATTTCCAGCTTCATAGTTTGTGAAAACGAGATGAAATTATGCACCATCAATTACTAATGCATTAAGAGAAGTTTCATCAACGAAAGAATAGAATGACATGCTCTTAATTTCATCCAAAGCATTTATTAAAACCTAACATTATACATCACCCTCCACTGGAAGACTCTAGACAGTTCCATTAAAAGATACTAATTGCTGGTTTCATAGAGGCTTAGGAAAGAGCATCTTCTGTAAAGTGCAGCTTAAGAAAGAATTGTGCTCTGAATTAAATATCACTAGTTTTTCAGTCACACTAATTGGATTTACGTTATTGTGACATCACTAAGTTATATGTGTGTGCAGTTTACACAATAAAAATTAAATAGGTATGAATAAAGTCTTGCCTTGGTATTCTAGAAAACAATCTCATGCTATTTATTAAAACAGGGACTGTTTTTTTTTTTTTTTTTTATTTCCGTGACAGTATACATTATGGTAGATTGGAGTTCTATAGAATGTATGTTGTTCCATTCAGTTATGGCATGGGAATCATGCCCTACTTACTAACCTTGTCAAGCTTATTGTACAGTTTAGCATCATAACTCCAAATCTAAATAGTAAAATACACATGTGATTTTTCTTACTTGAGATACTCTACTGAAAAGATTCATATGTTCATTAACATCAGGTAAGATTCTGTTGTAACTTAAGATTTAGGACAGGTAGGTACTATCAAGGGAAGGGTTAGTAAGTATCGGTGTAACACACCTAATAGAAGAAAAATAATCACGCACAATGAAATAAGCTAGTAGAGGTGATCTATAAATGTAAGGCTATTGAAGCACCCAGGAGATTACCAATTGTTGTTTCTGTGTTTTGTATACTTTGAACACCAATGTGTAGTCATTTTAAGATCCTGGCAGCTATATTTGCTTTCTCACAATTCATGTCAGTAAATTATTTTTTTCTATAGTTATTTATTACGCTCCTTGAAAGTGCCATAAAAAAACCAAAAGGCTCAATCTTTTTTTCTTTAGTTTCCTCTGTCTCTTTAAATGACACAAACAATGAAACATTTCTCTTGATTTTACCATTTCAGAAATAATTAGAAAATAATTATCTATTGTTCACTCCATCTTCTGAAGGACTGAGCATTAGATTAGTTGCTAAGGCACTTGCCAAGCAGTCATGAGGACTTATGTCTCTTCCCTAGCACCCACTGCTGGTGCAGTGGCATAATCTGAATCCAGCACTAGGAATGCAGAGGCAAGGTTCTCTCTAGAGCTAGATGGTCAGTAAGCTTAAATAATAATAAGTAAAAGACCTTATGTAAAAATAAATAAATAAACAAACAAACAAATAAACAAAAAGGAAAGATCTGAGGACCAACACCTCTGGCTTTCACACACACCTGCACCCCCATGAATGTATACCTGTACCTGCTTATAGATCCTATCATACTCATCTGCATAAACAATTGAATACACAGAAGAAAAAAAGAGAAATGAGAGACAGAAAGTCACTGTCATATTCAGTCTCTGCCGTGCCATAGTCAACAATCCTACTCACTTATATTCACTTTTAAAGCACAGCTATGCCACAGAGTTAAAATCAAATAATAAAAGAGGTCATTTTAAAACATCTTCCGGCTAAAACAATTCAACTATTTCCTACCACACTTGATAACAATACATTTCAACAGAGAATAAACATAGCCGTATATGACTAAATATAAAATTAGAAAATGTATTTGGAGTAATATTTATATTTGAAATTTTCTCCCTGAATTCTTTTATGGTTTTGTTTTCTTTTCATCATTCTGTCATCTGTCATACTACTACTCTCTTGAGGATTCCCTCACTTTAACCTCTACTTCTTTAGACATCATTAACTAACTTTAATTTTTCTATAACATTTTTCATAATCTAAAAGGACATTAATTTTTATAGTTGTTTCATATTATTTGTTATTCATCATACTTAAGGCTAATTTAATGAGCAGATTGTTCCAGCTCGCTTCTTACATGTCTTTTCTCTTTGGATGTAACTGCAAATTTAAATTTTACTAAGAGGAAAAATAGACTGTTCCATTTGAAAATGTGTGCAATCATGCCACTGATCCAACCCCTTACTTTCTATTCCGTACAGCAGTTCAACAGTTCTGCCTCAGAGAAGGTGCTGCCTTAAAAAGAGCAATTTAAATAAATGGCTGAGTGAGTGAATGACAACCTTCAGGGTATATGTTTTACAGTTTTACAAGTGAGTGACACTTAATTAAGACTTCATGGGACCCAAAGGCACAATTTATTTAATTAATTCATCTTAACCGAAATATCCTGCAAACACTTAAATAATAAGGAAATTCACTTTGCTTATAAATTATTCCTAGTTCCTTATTCCCTTTTGGTACTCATTTTGATGAAAAAAGTCTATAGATGTTATCAATTGTTATAATTTATTAATAACTTAGGTTGTGTTCATAATTCTAATTTAAATGAATGCACATTGTCATATGAAGTAGTTGAACAAAATTTCTGGTTTTGTTGGGCATTTTGATTAGTAATAATTAATAGAATTTTTTATAGCTATAGACACTGCCTTATTTCTACATTTTAATTTTTACATTTGCATTGATTAATTAGTCATATGAGAAACAATGGGACTTTATAGTTAATTACCTTAGAATGGATAAAATAAAGATGATTTTCAAACTACACATATATGCTAATACTTATCAATTGATACTTTTATTTATACGGTTTCCTAATCCGACATATCTGGTCACACACTGCTGAATTTTAAACATCTTATTTAATATGACCACTGTGTAAACATTGTGCAATGCATTGAAATCAGACATTCAATGAATTGTGCTAATGATTTTAACTCCAGTTCTAATTTCTTAACTGAATCAAGCCATTAAGTGTCACTAATAAGTTGTTCAATTTCCATGTGCGTGTCGGCTTTTTGTTGTTTCTGTTGATGTTGATGTCTAGCTTTAGTCCATGGTGGTCAGATAGTATACAAGGGATTATTTCAATCCTTTTGTATCTGTTGAGGCTTGCTTTGTGACCCACTATGTGGTCTATTTTGGAGAAGGTTCCATGTGGTGCTGAAAAGAAGGTGTACTCTTTTGCGTTTGGGTGAAAAGATCTGTAGACATCTATTAGGTCCATTGATTTATGGATTCTGTGAGTGCTTTTATTTCCCTATTTGGTGTCTGTCTAGTTGATCTGTCCCCTGGTGAGAGTGGAGTGTTGAAGTCTCCCACTATTAAGGTATTAGGATCGATGTATGATTTAAGCTTTAATAATGTTTCAATTACGAATGTCGGTGCTCTTATATTTGGGGCATAGATATTCAGGATTGTGATGTCCTCTTGATGGATTTTTCCTTTGATGAGAATATAGTGGCCCTCCTTGTCTTTTTTGATGAACTTGGGTTGAAAGTCTATTTTATTAGATATTAGGATGGCTACTCCAGCTTGTTTTCTGGAACCATTTGCTTGAAAAACAGTTTTCCAGCCCTTTACTCTGAGGTAGTGTTTATCTTTGTTGCATAGGTGTGTTTGGGGTGGTGTGGCTGCTTCCTTTACTGTAACTTCCTTTAACATAGCTCTCTAAGAACTTTTGCCTACAATGAAATAATGACATCAGGTACTGTCAGTTTCTCTGAAGCCAAAATAAGGAGACAGTCACACTTTGCTCAGGCAGGGCCACCCTTCACACCATGTGACACCATGTCCTGAAAACCCTTCATCTTGATATTTTGTGTTAGGGAAATCTGTGATCAGTTGTTGTGGATATAAGCATGTTTTTTTTGTTTTGATCCTAGGTGTAGGATATGGGACTGATTCAGATTGTCCACAGCAGCAAAGAATTTGCCTCGTGCAAGCTCTGAGAGGGAACAAAGGCCAGAGCTCAGAGAGTGTTGGGAAACTCAGAGAAAGAAGATTGCTGGTGTTCCTCCCTGCTGCTCCTGGTTGCTGTTGATGCAGTTGGATGAGAAGAAGTCGAAGACATCCTGATACATAGATTGGACTTTCCCCAAGGAACCTGAGGACGTTAGCCAGCAAGAAGTAGCCAAGGAAAACTATGCCCCTTCTCCCCATTAATCTTTCTCTCCTACCTGGTATTGGGGTGTTGGAAGAGATTGGAGTGAAGAAAGAAGAGGCATTAGAAACCAAAATAAAATACTATAAAAAGTAACATCTTTATTAGTATTGAAAAATATTCCAGGAATGAAGAATTTAGTAGACTTAAGAAATTAATATCTATCCATCTATCTGTCTATCTATCTATCTATCTATCTATCTATCTATCTATCTGTCTGTCTGTCTGTCTGTCTGTCTGTCTGTCTATCTATCTGTCTGTCTATCTAGATCTAGATATATATAGATATATACACACATATACATATATAGCAATTATAATACAAACTCCCAGGTACCAAATTTAGTATGAACATAAAATGAATAATTCTACACAAAGGACCTTTTTTCCTGTATTTTCATTATCATATTCCAGACTAATAATTATTAAGTGAATAATAGTTTTCTTGTATTTATAGATGGCATAAAAATTAAATGAGGGTGAATGATCATGGCAGTAACCCAAATGTTACTAGGAAACTGCAAAGGCATAAAATTCTACAGTATTTCAATTGAAATTATCAAAGAGCCTGAAAATTTGACTAATTATAGTGTCACTAGCATTGAACTTAGAGTGGAAGACATTTTATTTGCTGGGAATACTAGAATTGATGGTTACAGCATTAAGTGGTCAGTACTAATTCAAAAGAGTAAGTTGTGACTGGACCAAAAGCACATGTGCAAGTAGTTTTCTAACGTCTAAACACATTTAAAAGTGAGTCATGTATTTATAGCGACA
The DNA here is from genome assembly GCA_010120015.1 of Rhombomys opimus. Classification (NCBI taxonomy): domain Eukaryota; kingdom Metazoa; phylum Chordata; class Mammalia; order Rodentia; family Muridae; genus Rhombomys; species Rhombomys opimus. The sequence continues at coordinate 3,231,627 of REGO01000185.1, read as the reverse complement.
AGGTTAGTTAATTTATATTTTATGTAGGGCCTTTGGGACTGAATTTAGGATCTCTCACCTGCTAGACAAGAAATGCCCAAGGTTTCCTCTTTAGGCTATGAATTAAAAAAAAAATCTTCAAACATACTTTTTTTTTTTTTAACTTTTATTTTACTTGTTGCGTTGTAGTACAAACACACTAAAATGAACTGAGATTCTTAATTCCATATTTGGCTGTTACATATAAGGCTCTTTTAATGCATACAAGTAACAGATTCTCATTCGTTATTATTCCAGGAGTGAGCAGCTAAGTAGTAGGAGATGCAACCCCTCAGTTTTGCATGATGCATGGAAATTATATACAAAATGCAAATATCCAATTGCACACCCACCAGAAATGACTGACAACCCTGTCTTTTTTGTACTTTCACTTGCTTTTGTGGGGCACATGGACTGGGCCCCCAGGGAATCTGAGATGGCGTTAGGGCTAGATGGTGATGTATCCAAACCTAAGAAATCTCATTCCTGAGGTTGGAGGAAGTAAAGTTCATTCCCTCTCTGTTCTGTGCCACCATAGCCTGGAACACACAATCTCAACTCAATACCTCCACAGTTCTTGGAGTAGGCATGTCGCCTAGCACCTGGAATTCCTCTTCATGCAAAGAAAGAGGAGGACTTTGCAGCCAGTCCTAAATATACCAGATAAAACAGGGTCAAATGAAAGGGGAGGAGGTCCTCCCCAATCAGTGGACTTGGAAAGGGGCAGGGAGGAGATAAGGGAGGAGGGTGGGATTGGGAGGGAATGAGGGAGCGCTATACAGCTGGGATACAGAATTAATAAAATGTAACTAATAATAATAATAATAAAGAAAGTATTACCAGCATCCCAGCTGCAACCAGTAATACCCAGGGAATCTCTTTGCACTCCTCCAGGGTTCATATAGCAGTTGTAAATAAATAGACAAAGCTATTTCACTGAATATCGAAAAGCACTTAAGGACTGCTGTGCCACTGGGAGAGCTCCTGGACAAAGCCTATAACACTTCAAGAGCTGATTCAAGGAAGGCTTCCTATCTGGGAGTTCACCAAAACAATGGGACCCTTGGATCCATCCTGCTCGCTTTGTTCCTTTGTCCAGTGCCTGCACTTTTTGGTTCCTGGATGCAAAGAAGTGGACAGAGAAGGGCTTCTCCTGAAGGCACTTCCCCCTGGATGGGGATACCTCGCGCTCACTGGTTCAGGCTCTGCCTTAAGCTTTCCAGCCCAGTGTGCAGCCCAGTGGACATCCTGATGGGGGAAGTGCAGCAAGAAGCACAAATCTAACTAATATTGTAAATACTTAAAAATTTTGCTTATTACAATAGAGACAGTGTATGATGTTAGTTTTGATTAATAATCTCCAAGATAACTCCTTGAACCATTATACTGCACTCAATGTGGTCGAATGTTTCTCCTCCTAAGGGATTATTTCCCTGACTTGGATTGTGGAAATGCTCAGAGGACAATCCCGTTGAGGTAAAAGCATAAAGAGAATAGTTTATATCCCCAGAATTCATATAAAAGCTAACTGAATGCACCTGTAACCACAGCCCTTCAGGCTCACACAGGGTACCTTTAGTGAAAGCTAGCTAGCTAGCTAGCTTTTTATTGAAAAACCCAGCTTCAATAAATAAGAAAAATAATCAAGAAAGAAAATTTAATTAATCTCTTACTTCCACTTACACAGGCTCATGTACACCCACACAGACATGGGTCCAACACCCATGAACAAATATACACACATGTATATCACCCAAATAAAAATAATTATTATATTATCATTTCTTTTTATATGGCACTGCCTATTTGTCTTAGTCACTGTTCTATTGCTGTGAAAATACATATGTGTATTTTCTTGCTCTATTTTATTCTAGATCCATATAAGACTGATAATTAATATCCACACAGCATAGTCAATACTAGCCTGCCTTGAAATTTTTTTCTGAAAACCCCATTAATCCAAAAACTCAAGTTGGTCTCTCACAGTGTTTTAGGATAAGCAGAAAGCAGCCACATTCTTCACCAAAATATAGTAAGAATGTTCTCTAGGCAAATTGGTAATATTCTTCTGCCTTGAAAGCTCTTGACTTGGGATCTCGGACACCAAAACATCCTTGGCTTCTACTAAAGTAGCCCATTGAACTCTAATTAAGTATTCAAATGCTTTCCTAATCCGAAGAACCAAAGTCAACCCTCCACCAGCCATATCCCTGTCCTGGTACCAACTTCTGTCCTAGTAATTCATGTTACTCTGATGAGATACTACCCTGAAGGCAACTCCTATGAAAAGATGAAGTATTTAACTGGGGTTATAATTACAGTTTCAGAGGGTTACTTCAGTATTATTATGATATGAAGCATGGCAAATTTGAGGCATGCCTGATGCTGGAGAAGTAGCTGAGGGCTATATCCTGATACCCAAGAAGAGAGGCAGGCCTGATATGGGCTTTTGAAACCTTAAAATCTACCCCAGTTACAAACTTCCTCCAACAAACAACTTCCTTCTTCTTCTTCTCCTCCTCCTCCTCTTCCTCCTCCTCCTCTTCCTCCTCCTCCTCCTCCTCCTCCTCCTACTGTGTGGAACCTTGGCTTTGCTGGACTCACATTTGTAGATCAGGCTGGTCTTGAGTTCACAGATATCCACCTGCCTCTGTCTCAAAAATACCTAAAAACATTTTCATTAAAATTCAAAACAAGACAAGGTTGACCACTTACGTCAAAACTATTCAATACAATGTTTGAAGTTTAGCTGCAGCAATAAGACAATTGAAAGAGATCAAGGTGATACAAGCAGGAAAGTATCTTTTTGGCAGTTAATATGATACTGTACAAAAATGACCCTAAAACCTAGAAAATTTCTATAGTAGATAAACTTTCCAAAGAGAAAACTCAAATGGCTGAGAAATGTTTAGTACCCTTAGTCATTAGGGAAATGGAAAACAAAACTAGTTTTAGATTTCATCTCACAACATTTAGAATTGGTAAGACAGTTAAAAAAACAGTGATAGTCCATGCTGTTGAAGATATAGAGTAAGGGCAATACTCTTCTATTGCAGATGGGAGAGCAAACTTGTACAGCCACTACGGAAACTCCCCAAAGAACAGGGAAGAATGGATGGGGAAGAGTGAGGGAGGATGGCAAAGGGAGGAGAGGAAGGAGGGGCTATAATTGGAAGGGAAACTGACTAAATTAATCAATTAAAAAACATCAAGGTTCACCAATCAAAACTCTCATTTGGCTACCCTGATTAATATGTTTAATTAGAACTTACCTACTTCATTCCAAAACAGTTCTCTTCCTTTTCCTCTTAAAATTACCTCTGCAAAGCTATTTCTTACTATTTCTGTGTGACTCAGATTCAGCAACCTTGTCTCTTTGCCTTGCTTAATAAATGATCACTTTGTGTTGGAAATTGGTTTCTGGGTATGGTCCCTTCACATGTTATATAATACGTCAAGTTTCACATATTGCCAGATACATTAAAATTAAAAAGTATTATTTTGACAAGAAAATTCAGTATAAAACCTTTCATACAAGTTCAGAAAGAGTATGTACATGTAGCAACATTTCTTCCCTTGATATATCATATTTTAGTGAATTTATGTACATATTGGGCTTTGTTGCTAGAAGAATGAAGGGGCTGACTACTTCCAGCTCCAAGAAACGCATGAATGGGCCTAAATCAGTATTCTCTGTGCCAAATGCAAGACTGTAACAAAACCACATAGGTAGACATAGTAGCAACCTAAGATCTCATTGGATGGTGGAGGAGAAAATATGCCTAAGTGTTCCCAGTTCTTTTCTTTTTATTTTCTCACTTCCAGCTGTTTAAAATTCAGAAAGTTTTACTAAAGAAAACAAACATTGTTTCAAAAATCAATTATTAATTATGACCTTTAGCAATTAGAAAAAGTGACTTAGTATTTGTTTTACCTAACTATATTGTAATTCACACAGGATTTATATATAGTTCATATAAATACTCTCATGACCTTAGTCTACAACTGATACTCACTAATAATAGTAAGTTGGATAATTCAGAAAAGTGACGTGTGGAGTAAACGAGTTAATGAAGGAGTGGGAATGATCTCAGAGGTGCCCTGAGTACAAAGGAGAAACAAGTTGTGGTGAAGTTATCACTGTAGAACGTGCCAAGAATAATTTGTCCCCACCACTTTGTTTTACTGTTTCTCACAACCGTATATTGTCCTATAATACAAATGGTTATAATAGGGAAGATTTTCGAATTTTGTTGTCAAAATTACCTCAGGGTGCCTTGAGTTGATTAGATTACGTATGCTTATTTGTCCTTTATGTCAGAGATGCTGGCCAATAATTCTATACAAATTATTTCAAGTAATTCATGTGACTGGACTTAACTTTAAGAAAACTTCTCAAGGTAACTGTAGGCAATATTTATTTATTTATTTATTTATTTTTATTTTTATCAGTTACATTTTATTAATTCTGTATCTCAGCTGTGCCCCGAACTCTCATTCCCTCCCAGTCCCTCCCTCCCTCCCTCATCACCACTGTGCCCCTTTCCAAGTCCACTGATAGGGGGGGACCTCCCCCCCATTCATCTGATCCTGTTTTATCAGGTGTCTTCATTGAGTTCCTGTTAGCAATAGTCCTTGTTCCCCTCACTTTGGGAAACCAATTGGTTACTGAGCTACCACAGGCTACATCTGAGCGGAGGTTCTAGGTTATATCCATACATGGTCCTTGGTGCAGGCAATATTTTCACAGTACTTTTTACAAGTATTTGAAAAGCTCTTACATGAATACATTGTTCACTCCCAATTTTAAGAGAAAATTGTATTGTAAAACGAGTAGCCTTGACCTTGAAATTTATAAATATATTTGTCATCAAGAAAGTAATAGTAATACTAATGGAGAACAATCAAATGCTTTTGAGGTGCTGCTGTATGTTAGACACTATGCTAACCTCCACTGAAAGCTTTCATGAAATGGGGCAGCAATGCCATTAAGAAGTGGGAACACTGAATAGTATTTCTGTGAACCTGTAATTCAGTTCAATATCAGTCATATTTACCCATTTGTTCTAGTGACTATCAGTATTTAAATACTGTAGTTTTGCTAATTTCAAGTTTAAAATTGTTGAAGATCTTTTCCCAGTTTGCAGGCTGTTGTTTTGTTCTGACGACAATGTCCTTTGCTTTACAAAAGCTTTTTAGTTTCATGAGGTCCCATTTATTGATTGTTGCTCTTAGAGCCTGTGCTGTTGGTGTTCTGTTCAGGAAGTTGTCTCCTGTGCCAATGAGTTCCAGCTTCTTCCCCAGTTTTTCTTCTAACCAATTTAGTGTGTCTGGTTTTATGTTGAGGTCTTTGATCCATTTGGACTTTAGTTTTGTGCAGGGTGATAAATATGGTTCTATTTTCATTTTTCTGGATATAGATATCCAGTTGGACCAGCACCATTTGTTGAAGATACTGTCTTTTTTTTTTTTTTCCATTGAATAGTTTTGGCTTCTTTGTCAAAAATCAATATCCATATGTGTGTGGGTTTATTTCTGGGTTTTCTATTCAGTTCCATTGATCCACCATTTTGTTTCTATGCCAATATCATGCTGTTTTTATTGCTATTGCTCTGTAGAACAGCTTGTGATCAGGGATGGAGAAACCTCCAGACGATCTGTTGTCATGCAGGATCGTTTTGGAAATTCTGGGTTTTCAGTTTTGCGACATGAAGTTGAGAATTTTTCTTTCAAAGTCTGTAAAGAATTGTGTTGGTATTTTGAATAAATCCAAAATATGCTCAAGTACACAACAAGGGCATTTGTTCAACCATGTTCACAGCAGCTTTATTCGTAATAGCCAGAACCTGAAAACAACACAGATATCCCTCAACAGACAAATGGATACAGAAATTGTGGTACGTTTACACAATGGAATACTACTCAGCAATTAAAAACAAGGAAATGATGAAATTTTCAGGCAAATGGGGGGGATCTAGAAAAGATCATCCTGAGTGAGATATCCCAGAAGCAGAAACATATACGTGTATATGTGTATATACATACACATATATACTCACTTATAAGTGGATACTAGACCCATAAGGTAGGATAAACATACTAAAATCTGTACACCTAAAGAAGCTAAACAAGAAGGAGGACCCAGGGTAAGATGATCAACCCTCACTTAGAAAGACAAATGGGATGGCTGTTGTAAGTATGAGAAAATAAGAAACAGGACAGGGGCCTACCATAGAGGGCCTCTGAAAGACTCTACCTAGCAGTATATCAAAGCAGATGCTGAGACTCATAAACAAACCTTTGGCAGAGTGCAGGGAATCATATGAAAGAAGGGGAAGTTAGTAAGACATGGAGAGGACAGGAGCGCCACAAGCACCAAATATATCTGGGCACAGGTTCTTTTCTGAGAGTGTTTCTACAACCAAGAACCATGCCTGGATATAACCTAGAACTGCTGCTCAGATGTAGCCCATGGCAGCTTAGCATCCAAGGAGGTTTCCCAGTAAAGTGAACAGGGACTGTCTCTGACATGAACTCAGTCAGAGTTCTTTGCCTCCCCCCTCTTCCCTGAGAGGGGAGAAGCCTTGCTAGGCCACAGAGGAGGACATTGTGGCCAGTCTTGATGAGACCTGATAAACTAGGGTCATATGGAAGGGGAGGAAGAACTCCCTTATCAGTGGACTTAGAGAGGGGCAGGGAGGAGATGAGGGTGGGTGGCTTTGGGTGGAAATGAGGGAGAGGGCTACAGCTGGGATATAAAGTAAATAAACTTTAATTGATGTAAAAAAATTAAAAAAAAACAAATAACAAAAGTGAATGCTTACAGCAGTTTAAAAAAGTTTAAAATTGTTATTTTTCATATAATTGCTAGCTTCAATTTCTGCACTTGTTTTCAAATTGTCAATGATTACATAGTTTGACATAGGCTTTTTGATAACTCATTAAAAATTGTAATTTTTCATAAAGTGTTTGTCAGTGAAAAAAATGTACAGGATATGTCTTATTTACAGCCATGCCTGGTATATGAGAACGTGCTAGGGACAGATCTGATGTGCTGTGTGATCCATGCATATAGATAGCATGGCTTATTAAAAAACACAGCTGATCGTTTTGCTGTTTTTACCTCTGCGAAACTATCTTCCCTTCTCTTCTGAGTCTTTTAGTGCTGTTAAGGCTGGGGAAAAAAAAAAAAAAAACTTAAAAGTTCCTTAATTAGATTGGTATACTTGGGTGTTTTTTGTTCTTGTATATGGCCCATCAGGTAATAGGTTGAAATTGCTTATTTTCCTTTATTGAAGATATGGCAATTTTCAATACCCCCCACCTCCTGTTATTTGCCTCTAACATCTATTTACACTTTTTCTTTAGGTCTTGCATGAAAGCTGAATTTGGTTACGTTTTAGCCTCTGAGAGCTTTTACCTGCTGTAGTAATTACTGTCAGCTCTGCCAATACCTCCGTAATTATTGAAGGATTGATACTAATGAGACTGGAGAGCACTGTTCATCTCATCATTTTTTAAGGGAACCAGTAGGAATTTTGAATTTACTTTGAAGACAAAATGAGAAAATAGGCAACAAGCCAAGATGGGGGCGATTATGTTCCTAGCTTCTCTGCAGGACTGAAGGATCTGCATCCGGTGGAGCTACAGGAAAGGGCAGCTGAGCCAGACCCCAATGGCCTCCTGATAACCCCAGCTTGGAGGAGTCTGTTGATGAATACCAGTTTGTGAAGGGCCTGTTCCCCCCTCCTAATATCCCAGAGCCACCAAAGCATAAACATCACCCTAGTCCTAGTGGCTGGAAGCTCCCAGAGATCCCCTTCCCAGCTTGCCCTACATTGTTCAGTGTTCCTGGATGCACAACCTCCTTTTCTACAAGGACATCACACAAGGCAACCAACAGATGACTGTGATTCAGAAGAAGCAAGAGGACAGCTGGGCTCTACAGAAGGATGTGTGTGTGTGTGTATGTTTGCCCTTTACTCATCCTAACCAGCACGATTATTCATTTGTTTTATTGATCTTAAATATTATGACTTGTGCAATTTAAATCTCAAGGTGATTTAAATTGTCTTTCTCTGATTACTAAGCCTAGGCTGTAAGCAAGCTTGTAGGGTATTTTCTTAATTTGTGCTTGATGGGGGAAGGACCATACCATTTTGGGTGGTGGAATACGTGGGCCGATGAAACTGGTTTCTACAAGAAAGCAGTCCAAGCAAACCATGGGAAGGAAGCCAGTAAAAAACACCCCTCCATGGCCTCTGCATCAGCTCCTATCTCCAGGTTCCTTCCCTGTTTTATTTCCTGTGCTGACTTTAGATAATAGCAGTGAAGTAGCGTGAGCCAAATAAACTCTTTCCTCTCCAACTTGCTTTTTGGTCACAGTGTTTCATCTCAGCAATAGAACCAGTAACTAAGACACATAATGTTTGTTTTGTTTGGTTTGGTTTGGTTTGGTTTTTGTTTTCCTGAGAAGACTCTGGCAAGCATCTACTGATTCCATGTAGGGCATGAGCCAGAGAATTTCTTCCTAAGTATAGCTTGGTGAACCAGTGAGATTTGTTGGCGCTATTAACAGCAGTGTGGGAAGTTCCTGGATGGCTACATTTCCAAGGAAAAGTTTTCTCTTCCACAGTAGTTGTCTAAATGCCTACATATCCTTAGGGAAAGATGGTTCCCTGAGTCACTTTCCCTAACAATCACCAACTGTTCATAAATACTTGTGGAGGGGCAGATATTTTTGAGGACACTCCAAGATGGGAAGTAAATGAGTCAAATCTTGCTCAGATTTTCTGGTAATCAAGCTGCTGACAGTTCAAGAAGACACTGATCATATCATATCCAGAAGATGGTATTCAACAGCAAATATAAGAATAGACACGGCACATTTTCAATATGTTTATTAGCAGTAATTTTATTTGGGGGGCAATATTCATGACACATTAAAATTACAAAAAAATTGCACTCCTCTGTTTTACCAAAGGAAGATACAAAAGCATAAAGTATTCACAAACAAAAATAACACATTTGAAAAAAATAATATATGTAATTTATTCAAATAATATAAACTGAAAGCAAATGTAGATAGGGCTATTTCTTCAGTAATTCAGATAGTCAAAAAACTTTATATCACCAAATTTAAGGGGTAGTAATCATGGAACAGCCACGTATGGCAGTGCGTGCCCCGCAGTAAAAGGCTGAGGTAGAAGCACTGTGAGTTCATGGTGAGTTCTCTACTTCCAAGATAATGAATTAACCTAAATAAATATATAAAAGTAGAAGAGTCAATAGATGTATTAATTAGACATTTACAGGCATAGATTCTCGCATGCAAAGAAATGAAAACCAAGGAATTATTTTTATTCTTAATTTTCAAATCTATAGTTTCTATTACATTTACAAATACTATAACTAGTTTATTAAAATGTTGAAATGGATTACCTTGAGAAAATTACTGGCCTTAGAGTCAAAATAACTATGCTCAAAAATATTTGTTACCAATTTCTTTATTTCTGTAATTCATATGAGAATTTCTTGTATGACTAAATTATACTCACATCATTTCCCATTTTCTCACACTCAAACTTATCCAGGATCCCTCCACCTCAAATTCATATGCTGTTTTTTTTTAAAATTCCTGTTATGTTATTTATTGATGCTCATATGTGTATGTGTTTAAGGCTGACTGAGTCCTTAAGAAGGGGCTCATCCTGAGGAAAGTTGGCTTTCTTTCCACCAGCACCTCTGCCAGCCTGTAGCTCTTCTCCGTGTGCAGCCCTGTGAGTTTCCTCTGTCCATCTTCTCATGGAATTGTCTCTGGAGGTGTCAATAGCCACATCATGGAAAGTTCATTAGTGCAAGTCCTGAGATAGAAATATTTACTTTCTTCAGCAAAGAGGTTATGCTTTTCTGTTCAAGCAAGGAACCGAGAGCAATGACAGTAGCTTATATTGCTTTCAGAATTTTCTGTACTCTCATGACCAACAACTCAAAAGGAAGGTTTCAATACTTGGTATGGGAGATTTTGAAAGATAACCTGTTATTTTTGGGTGATCATTATCTTACCATATAGGTAACTCATGTGTGTGTGCATGTGCACGCATGTGTGTTTAAGTGTGGGCACAGACACGTGTTTTTAAGTAAGCTTATAAAGTTGCAAAGGCTTTAAAACTATATGATCAGATAATCATGATATAAAAATTTCCTGTGGTCATAAACATGGAGAAATTCAGACTAAGAGGATGAGATACTCCAAATAGGAATATAAACATCTCAAAGCAAAGAAGAATAAAAAGCAAAAAAATAAATAAATAAAAATAAAAATAAAAAATAGCCTTGTTCAAGGCTGCATGAACTGATACTAGAACAAAGTGTGATAAAGAGCTTTGTCCTTTTATTTCCCAAAAGGATTTATTTCTGTCATCCTGACTTACTTTCAATGAATAGAACAAAGGTAAATTCTAGGCAAAAATATAAATTTAATGGGTTTTCTACTTAGATATTGAGCTTTTTGTTTGTTGATTCTGATTTTCCTGAATTACAGCCAACCTTGACTAGATATGAAAAATATTCTGAAAATAAATCTTTTATAATAATTTGTATCTATTTGAATTAACATTAAAGTAAATATATATATATGCAATGAACATCTTCCTCTAATTTTTTATGTAATATATATAGCATGTGTGTATAAATGTTTAGTTTATGCACCTTTTATATCTCTCAATGTGTATATTATGTGTATGCGTTTGCTCACGTGTAAGGTTATGTGATGCATATGGCATGTGAATGTAGATGTGTAGTATATATGCATTTTTTCTCTCAATGTATATTTATGTGTATGCCTGGTGCTCATATGTCTGGGGGTTATAAGTGATTTACATACATGTATGGCTATACAGGACAGAAGCTGATGTAGGTTTCTTCCTTGATACCTCTCTGGTTAATATTTAGAGGCAGGATCACCTGCTGAATGCGGTACTAACAAATTGACTTAACTGGGTATATAGTGAGCTCTGTCTTTTTCTATGCCCCTTGCTGTGGTTATGGCTGTGCACCCCAGCCCACCTCTTCTTCTGGAGATGCTGGAAATATGAACTCAGCTCCTCATGTTTGTGTATCAGGTTCTTACTGACAGAGACATCTCCCTAATCCTCCAATCTATATCTTAAGATATCTAGATACAGATAGATATACATAACCTCTATAAAAAACTGAATACTTAGTATGTTCTTTTTAAACTTTGTTGCTTTAAGTATCTAATGCAACTGTTTTGCATGACAGTAGTATTGATTTTTTATAAGAATTTTTAACAAAAGTATTTTTGTCCTATTAATTGCAGTATTCTTGTATAAAAACCTCATGAAAAAAAACTTCTTTTTAACTTTATTTTTGATATTATATTTAACAATTCTCCCTTCCCTTCTCTCCCTTCAAACTGTTCCACATACCCTCTACCTTTTTCAAAGTTATGGCCTCTTCTTTTACTGTCATTATATGCATTTATGTACATACATATAAGTTCCTAAACACAAGCTCCTTAGTCATTGTTACGTGTATGTATGTATTCTGGTTGCTAATTTGACAATGGACTGGCAATCAGTGTGCTCTCTTCTGGGAGGGACCACCTCTCCTACTCCCAGCTTTCCTCGCTAGTATTGTATAGGGTAGAGGACTCATGGTCTTTTCCCAGTCAACTTTTACAGGATCGTTGTTGTTTTCCTTGTTTAGTTTACATTTGGGAAGTCATGTTGGTAAGAGTTTATAAGAACAGTTTCTGACATTACTAAAAGATATGATATCACAGCAAACTTTCTGATCTCCTGTCTCTAACATTCTTTTGACCTCTCGTCTACAATGTTCACTGAGCCATAGGTATGTGACTGCTTTGTGGATGCATCCAGTGGCATTGCAGAAGAACAAGGGAGGAAGGCAGAGGAGAATAACAGGATGTGAGCGATCTGATGAGGAAACTGAAAGAGAGGGAGCTCTTTACGGAAGGGAAAGGAGTACATGCTGAAGAAGAAGGGAGGCGTGTGAAACAACCATAATGATATCTGAAAAAATGACAAGGACCCTACTATTACCTATTTTCCTAAAAATATGATACACATAATTCCACGTATAAATACACATATATACTTTTCATGGACTCTTCTCTTCTGGGACAAGAGCCAAGGACCACCCAGCATGAACCTCAATACTGTATGTGAGAAAAAAAAACCCTCTATTTTTATTTTATTTTATTATTTTATTTATTTGCTAAGGCATTCAATAAACTCTCTAAACACACAGCCTATTGCTTTTACTGTTGGTTCCATCCCAGATTTGAAAGATTAAGTCTCTATTGCTGTAGCAAATACTTTTTTAAAACTTTTGAAATATTAGAAAGTTTGGCAAGATATTCTGTTCCATATTTTACGTGATATTTTACATTACAGATATACATGTGTTTATGTATGCATGTGTGCATCACAAGGATAACATATAGACAAGTTTAAGAAGAAATGAATGTGCTGTTTTAACCCATCCAGTTATGCTTCTGAGATCTCTATGGTCTATACATTTGATCTTGGGAAACCTAATTAATAACTCTGGATCACAGTTTCATCCTTTTCATCCTACAAAACACATCTCAATGAGTTTTTAGGCACTGAATATTTATTAAAGGTTCTATGTATTACTTAGAGTTCTAGACGCTGAATTGATGATAGTGAGCAAAGCTGACAAAAAGCTAATGTTTGTGAATAATATATATTCTTACGGTAAGGAGACTGGGAAACAGCATATGGCATGGTATAAAGTATGATGAGGTTATGGAGTATAACTGGGCAGTTGTGTTTCTAAATGGGCAAAACCTTGTGTTAGGTCTTCAGAATGGTACTTAGCACACACAAGTGCATATATATATATAAATAGATGAGTATGCTTTCCTTTTAAGTAAAGCATAGAATGATAAAAATGGGGATGATAGGTCAATTGGTTAAATAGATCTACACAATAAAGTACTAATAGAAACATCCAGCATTTTATCATTCTATTTTTAGCATATACTTCAGATTACCAACATTCTTTCCAAATTAAAATGTAAATAACTGTGTATGTCATTGAATAGCAATTAACAATGGACAAAGCTGCCTTAATTATACTTAATAAATCAGTTTACTCAATTGTATACAAAAAAGTTTTCTGTGAGGTTTACTAATTACTTAAATTGCTGAAGCCGAAACTATTCTAATTATTTGGAATGCTAAATGTTTTTATAACTTTATTCAATTGGTTTCTGAAAACATGTGTACTTTGGTATCTATAGTTTATATTAAATTGCATATAATATATTTTTATATTGTACATACCATACCATATTTACATTATACACAAGCCAATAAACTGAAATCAATTAACATTCTTTTCACCTCTTAATATTTGGAAATACAAATAAATTTTCATTAATGGCAAATTCTTGCTGAGAATAATAAAAGTGTTTTTTGGTTTGTTTTTTGCATTTTGTTTAGTTTTCTTTTCTTTTTTTTTTTCCTTTTCTTTCTTTCTTTTTTTTTTTTTTTTTTTTTTTTTTTTTTTTTTTTTTTTTTTTTTTTTTTTTTTTTTTTT
>REGO01000185.1:3183152-3217988 GCA_010120015.1 Rhombomys opimus | reverse complement strand
TTTTTTTCCAGACAGGGTTTATCTGGCTAGCCTTGGCTGTCCTGGACTGGCTTTGTCCACCACGCTGGCCTTGAACTCACAGCAATCTGTCTACCTATGCCTCCCTGAGTGCTGGGATTACAGGCAATCAAAATGGCACCCAGCTGTTAGCTAAAGTTTTAAACCTATGATATTTTCTTTGATTTTCAGCCTGCCGTATTAGTGAGGGTAAAGGAAAAAAATGATAATTGACCATTTTGAAATTTCTTTCTAGATTCCTGTTATTAAAGGCATATTTAATCTCTTTGTGACTATTTTAACAGAATTCTTACAGCTGAGATCTTCAACAAGTGAATACAATCTGGAGAGAAATGCAGGAATAAGAATGATGACAGGTGACAATGACAGAGATTTAAAGTGGCACAATGTGTGTTATGAAATTGTGATTTCTCCTGTCAAAACTTTATTTCCAGATGCAATACAGAGTTTTCATAATCCTAAAATATATTCATTTAAAATTATTTTGACTTATAAATATGAGCATTAAATTTTAGTGAAATAATTCTGACTTGAGCTTTAATGCTGTTCTTCAAAACTACATGGATAAATATTTAATGCACTGGAACCTTCAATTCTGTTGTATGTAAAGCACGCTTTGTATCAGGGTCAGCTAACATAGGAGTTTCCAATATTTAGGCTACCCATCACAATATGATATTGTTTGTGGTACTTGCTATGACAGCTTAAGCAAGCTGACACATACCTGTGGGACCATAATGGCTACAAAGGCAGGGTCGAGGAGAGAAGAAAGCTTCAAGCTCAGACACCTCAGATAAGGTTGGCAGGTGTTAGCTCCCTTCCACCTCCCAACCTGGTGCCATAAATTCGGCAAACCCACCATTAGCCCTATGAAGAGCTTATTACCCTGATTGTTATCAAACTTCACTCCTTGTTTGACCATATGAGATTTTTTCCCCAGACCTTATAGCCCCTGAGTATGCAGAAGACGTATCTTCCAATACCCCTGCCCTGACCAATTGTACATGGCCCCAGAGACCCTGACCACCTCCCTAGTGGAGTAAATACCCTCTTCTCTCCCCAATTAAATCCCTGTCTCACCAAAGCTTTCTCCCTAGAAGGCTGTTTTTCACACACTCACCACTAGGTGAGATTCTGCATTGTACCCACCTGCCCTGGCTAAGCTTTCTTCTCTCATTGTGCACCAGCTCGGTGCACAATGAGCCTGTATTCTCAGGGTGAAGGGAGCAGAAACAGTGCTGCGCATTCTATATATTGATACAGATTACATAATAGGTACTAATGCATGCCCTCTCTTGGTCCCTTAATTCATTTTCACAACAGTCATAATTATAATTCATTTTGAATATGTTAAAATGCATGCTTTATATATACAAAATAGAATGGCACATTAATATTTCCCATTTAATTATCATAAAATAAACAATATGCTATCTTCATTGCTATTCCTATTGTTTACATTGAACTACGTATATAGATAGCCACTCATAAAAGTGAATATATTTTCTTACTACCTTTTGATTTGTATTTCAAGATATTAAATTTTAATAGTCATTTCTTAATTATAAAGTTTGTCCCATTATTTTGGTACCAAAGATTATGCTATATAAATTTTAAATATATGTCTGCAGGTATATCTGTAGAGTAAATTGCTGAAATCCCAATGTCTGTATTTTTTTTATAGATATCATTTTGTATAGGTCGTATTAATTTATTTTTTCTTCAGGAAAATACAAAAATTCCTGTTAGCTTACATCATTACACACATTATGATACAAAATTTTGGATCTTTGAAAATATAAGTACATAGCATAATTTAGAGAAATTTCATTTCTATTTTATTACTTTGACTGATTCTGAATCTTTATTTCATTTTAAAAGAATAGTAAGAGCTGGAGAGGACAGGGACTCCACAAGGAGAGCAACAGAACAAGAAAATTTGAACACAGGGAACTTCCCAGAGACTCATACTCCAACCAAAGACTATTCATGGAGATAACTTAACCCCTGCACAGATGTAGCCCATGGCAGTTCAGTGTCCAAGTGGGTTACCTAGTAATGGGAAGAGGGACTGCCTCTGACATAATCTGATTGGCCTGCTCTTTGATCACCTCCCCCTGAGGGGGGAACAACCTTACCAGACCACAGAAGAGGACAATGCAGCCACTGTTGATGAGAACTGATAGACTAAGATCAGAAAGGAGAGGAGGACCTCCCCTATCCGTGGACTTGGGGAGGGGCATGCATGCAGAAAGGGGAGGGAGGGTGGAATTTGGAGGGAGGGAGGGTTTATGGGGGAATACAAAGTGAATAAAGTGTAATTAATAAAAAATTAAAAAGTTAAAAAAATAAAAAAAATAAAAAGAAATACCACACACACAAAAGAAGAAATAATGATGCTTCCCTGTGTGGAGAGTTTCACTTATCTTCGTAAAGTAATGATAAGAAATATTGCTTATAGCTTGGAACAAATAAAAGGAATAGTTAATGGTAAAAAAAAGAATAGATATAAAATTATTTGCTCACCTCTTCCCCTTGCATATTTTAATATGCATTTTAATTTTTCTCTGCACAAAGTGTTGTCAAAATGATTGATGACAACCTTTTCTTTTCCTTTACAAAAAAATTGGTGCTATTTTTTCTTGCTTGGTTTTTGTTTTTAACAATTGTATTAGAATATGTTTCAATATGTTTCTAATATTTTTACAGTTCTAAGTATGAAGAACCCCTTTCAATAAAACTGCAAATGTTTCTAATCCTTATTTTAGACATCTTATATTGTAACAATTTCATGCTTGTATACAATTTAAGGAGAGCCCATTCACATTCTGCTATTCTCCTCCATACAGCTCTCAGGCTGGTCAGCATGTTTCCTTTTCCTAAGTTCACTTCCTATCTCCATGCTTTTTTACTTCTACTTCCTTTTCTCACTTCTTTCTCTCCTTCTATCCATTCTTTCTTCCCTGTTCTTCTTTCCTTTTCCTTCTTTCAGTCTTTCCTTCCTTCCTTCCTTCCTTCCTTCCTTCCTTCCTTCCTTCCTTCCTTCCAGTGTGATTCTTGTACTGGTAGCCACAATTGCTGTGTGTGCTTGAATCAACATGCCATATTGAAAAGCAACAGTTTTAGAGCAGTTCTCTGTGTGCTGTAGCTCCCACAGTCCTTCCATCTCATCATCTATCATGCTTCTTTATCGTTGGAGTTAGTGACATAAATATCCATATTAGGGCCAGGCATTTAACTGGTATTTATTGTCAGTCTTTGATCATTTATGAGAGTCTCATTTTGATCATCACTCACTGACAAAAGATTTCTCTGACAGAAATTGAAGCTACACTAGTCTGTGGGACATAAACATAAATGTTTAAAAGACACTTTAACTAAATATTCTTTGAGCAAATCATAAATAGAAGGGGTCTGTTGGGCCCCTGTGGGGCGTGTGAACTGTCTCTCAACTGACTTTTGACAACACATACAATATTAGGATTTATCGTATCCCACAGAGTGAGCTTCAAATCTAATTGGGAAGTAGATTACTAGCCGCAGAATATTTATGCCTCTATTATGCTCATGGTGAGATCTTGCAAAGCAGTGCAACATTTGGAGTGAGCTTCACACATAAACAAGAAAAAAAAAAGGTTGGTTATCATCAAAACAGGAATGTTACAATTACACCAGTAGACATACCTGCCAGGTAGTTCATGTTGTAGTTCAGGGAGTCCAGAGGTGGGTGAGGTCATTGATGAGCTTTTCTCACCCAGCAGAGACTGTATAGCAGCTTCTGGCACTGGATGGCAGCTAGCATTGAAGAAGCATTCAAACTAATTATTAAGTGACCTATATTAAAATGTGCAGTGTCTTCTGCAATAATTTCTGACTTTCTGGATCTGGCAGGTGAATAAAAAGTGATGGCAATCACTTTTGTTCTTTTGAGATCCTTTAGGACAAGAGTGGCAAATAACTAACAGGAAGACGTCCAATACCTCACACAGACAGATTGGAATTGGGACCTATGATCTCTGGGAACATTAGCCATCCATAAATGCAGGTAGCTTGAATATAGGCTCTTTTCCTTTGTTTTTAATTATACTTTTAAGTTAATAAAACAGTAGTTATCTTTATTGCTTTTGCAAATACTCTAATTTTTTGGTTGTGCTTTTTAATTTTTATTTTTTATATTAATTACAGTTCATTTACTATGTATCCCAACTGTAACCCTCTCCCTTATTCCCTCCCAATCCCACCCTCCTTCCTTCATTTCCTCCCTGCCCCTGTCTAAGTCTACTGATAGGAGAGGTCCTCCTCCCTTTCCTTCTGAATTTAGCTTATCAGGTCTCTTCAGGTCTGGCTGTAATGTCCTCCTCTGTGGTCTAGCAAGGCTTCCCCTCCCTTGGGGGTGGGGCAGTCAAAGTGTCAGCTACTGAGTTTATGTCAGAGACATTCCCTGTTCCCCTTACCCACTACCCACTTGGATCTTGAGCTGCCATGAGCTACATCTGAGCAGGGGCTCTCAGTTAAATCCATGCATGGTCCTTGGTTGGAGAATCAGTCGCAGAAAAGACCTCTGTACCCAGATATATTTGGTCCTTGTGGAGCTCCTATCCTCTCCATGTCTTACTAACTCCCCCTTCTTTCATATGATTCCTTGCACTCTGCCCATGGTTTGGTTATGAATCTCAATCCCTGCTCGGATGTAGCCCATGGTAGCTCAGGATCCAAGTGGGTTCACTAATAAGGGGAACAAGGATTATTTCTGACATGAACTCAATGACTGTCTCATTGATGTCCCCCTACCCCCCCCCCCTCAAAGGGAGGAGCAGCTCTGCTAGGCCACAGATAAGGACATTGCAGCCAGTCCTGAAGAGACTGGATAAGCTAGGGTCAGATGGAAGGGGAGGCTGACTTCCCCTATCAGTGGATTTGGAAGGGGGCAGGAAGGAGATGAGGGAGGGAGGGTGGGATTGGGAGGGAAAGAAGGAGGGGGCTGCGGTGGGAATATAAGTGAATGACCTGTGATTAAAATAAAACAAACAAACAAACAACAACAACAAAATGAATCTCAACATCTGCTTTGATACACTGCTAGGTAGATTCTTTCAGAGGCCCTCTGTGGCAGGTTTTTGTCCTGTTTCTTGTTTTCTCCTACTTCCAATGTCCATCCCATTTGTCTTTCTAAGTGAGGATTGGTCATCTTACCCCAGGTCCTCCTTCTTGTTTATCTTCTTTAGGTGTACAGATTTTAGTACGATTATCTTATCTTATAGGTCTAGTATCCATTTGTAAGTGAGTATACACCATCGGTGTCTATCTGCTTCTGGGATACCTCAATCAGGATGATTTTTTCTAGATCCCACTATTTGCCTGCAAATTTCATGATTTCCTTGTTTTTAATTGCTGAGTAGTATTCCATTGTGTAAATGTACCACAATTTCTGTATCCATTCCTCTGTTGAGGGACAACTGGGTTGTTTCCAGGTTCTGCCTATTACTAAAAAAGCTGCTATGAACATGGTTGAGCAAATGTCCTTATTATGTACTTGAGCCTCTTTTGGATACATGCCTAGGAGTGGCATAGCCGGCTCTTGATGAAACACTATTCCTAATTGTCTGAGAAAGTGTCAGATTGCTTTCCAGAGTGGTTGTACCAGTTTACATTCCCACCAGCAGTGGAGGAGGGTTCCCCTTTCTCCAAAACTTCTCCAGCATGTGTTGTCCCTTGAGTTTTTGATCTTAGCCATTCTGATGGCTGTAAGGTGAAATCTCAGGGTCATTTTTATTTGCATTTCCCTGATGGCTAAGGACATTGAGAATTTCTTTAAGTGTTTCTCTGCCATTCTATATTCCTCTATAGAGAATTCTCTGTTTAGCTCCATTCACCCCCCTTTTTTGTGAATGCTAGGTTTTATTGTATTTTAATTATTTTATTTTTATTAATTATAGTTTATTCACTTTGTATCTGTCCTGTACCTCCCTCCCTCCTCCCCTTCAATTCCCACCTTCCCTTTTTCTCACTGGTGTGCCTCTTCCAGTCCACTGATAAGGGAGGTCCTTCTCCTCTTCCTTCTGATATTAGTCTATCAGGTCGCATCAGGAGTGGTTGTATTGTCTTCTTCTGTGGCCTGGACAGGCTGCTCCCCCTTCAGGGGGAGGTGATCAAAGAACAGGCCAATCAATTGCTGTCAGAGACAGTCCCTGTCAGCATTACTATGGAGCTCACTTAGATACTGACCTGCCATTGGCTACCTCTGTGCAGGGGCTCCAGGCCATCTCCATGAGTGGTCCTTGGCTGGAGTATTAGTTTCAGAAAAGACCCCTGTGCCCAGAATTTTGGCATCTGTTGCTGTTCTTGTGGAGCTCCTGTCTTCTCCAGGTCTTACTGTCTCCCACTTCTTTCATAAGATTCCCTGCACTCTGCCCAAAATTTAGCTAGGAGTCTCTGTACACTGCCTCCATACACTGCAGGGTAGAACCTTTCAGAGGCCCTCTGTCGTAGGCTCCTGTCCTGGTCCCTGTTTTCTGCCTCCTCTGATGTCCATCCTCTTTGCCTTTCTGAATGGGGATTGAGCATCTTAGCAAGAGTCCTCCTTCCTGATTACCAAGAATTTAAACAGCAACAAATGAAGTAATCTAATTAAAAAATGGGGTAGAGAGCTAAATAGAGAATTATTAATAGAGCAATACTGAATGGCCTAAAAACACTCAAAGAAATGGTCAATGTTCTTAGTCATCAGGGAAATAAAAATTAAAAGGACTTTGAGATTTCACCTTATACTCATCAGAATGGCTAAGATGAATAACTCAAGTGACAACACATGCTGGAGAGGATGTGGAGAAAGGGGAATCCTCCTCCATTGCTGGTGGGAATGTAAACTTATACAACCACTTTGGAAATCAATCTGGCACTTTCTCAGACAACTAGGAATAGCACTTCATTAAGAGCCAGCTATGCCACTCCTAGGCATATACCCAAAAGACGCTCTAATATATAACAAGGACATCTGCTCAACCATGTGAGTGTCAGCTTTATTTGTAATAGCCAGAAGCTGGAAACAGCCTACATGTCCCTCAGCTGAGAAATGGATACAGAAATTGTGGTACTTCTTCACAATGGAATATTACTCAGCGATAAAAAATCAAGGAAATCATGAAATTTGCAGGTAAATGGTGGGAACTGGAAAAGATCATCCTGAGTGAGGTATCCCAGAAGCAGAAAGACACACAGGGTATATACTCACTCATAAATGGATATTAGACATATAATATAGGATAAACTTACTAAAATCCATACCTCATTTTTTAATTGGATTGCTTGATTTGTTAAGTTTTAACTTCTTTAGATCTTTATATATCCTGGATATCAGCCCTCTGTCAGATATAGGGTTGGTGAAAATCCTTTCCCAGTCTGTAAACTGTCGTTTGTTCTGACAACAGTGTCTTTTGCTTTACAGAAGCTTTTCAGTTTCATGAGGTCCCATTTATTGATTGTTGCTTTTAGAGCCTGAGCTGTTGGTGTTCTGTTCAGGAAGTATTCTTAACTTTTTTTGTTGACCTTCTATCCCAACCTTGCTTTCCTCTAACAACCATCCACCATCCCAATTTAAACCTTTTTTCTTGTACATTTTCATGTTCTACTTTCATATAATTATTATATTGTTATCCGGTACATTTTCAGAACTCCTTGTGATCCCCCTTTAAAATCCCAGGCTTCCCTTCTTGCAGTCTGGCCTCTACATTCATAACTACTTAAACACAGAATTCTAAACAGTAACAAAATTTTATTTCAGTTTAGTTTTAATATTCATATTGCTTATTGTTCATAATTTATAATTGAATCTAAAGTAAGTACAGGAATTGGATAATTATTGACAAAGTCTTTGCTTATTAATTTATTCTTCCGTCTAAAGCTCATTCTTTCTATTTTTTAGTATATATTCTGAATTCTTGTATGTATTTTCTGAGTATTTATAATCTGATATAACTGTAGTTTTAGATCTTTTATAATTTTCTCTCAGTTATATGTGGTTATACATTTTTGACACATTTCCATTGTTCCTAGGGATGTGTTGTTCCTCTGTTCTTCATCCCTCTTCATTTTGTTGAAAAAGCGTTTATGTCTTTCTTGTTGTTGTTCAGTTTGATCCCGTGCAGTCATCTCAGTGTGGCTGTGTAAAGTGACACCTGGCCTCAGTATTTCCTTATTACCTCTTGCCTTTGAATTTCTTTCCTAATCTATCATATTTCTATACTAAGGCCTTCCTTCTGAGCTATCTATTTTTTTGTCTTGATTTTTCATGTTTTCCATAGCAATATTTTTTTATACTATACATTCACTGTTACTTCATTTTTTCTTTTGTTATTTTGTTTGCAGATATAGATCTAACCTTACATATGAAGAAAGGATCTGGCTTTATTTAAAAGCATGCCATCATAGTAGAGAATTGGACACTGGTTTCCTTCTCTCTGAAACAGAAATTGGCTTTGGAAAAGGCCGGAACTCTTTCCTTAAACTCATGCTTGCTAGCTCAGTTATAAAGCTTCTTTAAATTTCTAGAGGCTTGTAGTTTGTAGTCTTTATACTAACTCATATTTTTATTTTTATTTTGGCCTCAGAAGGACAGACTAGTACATACAAAGATAGCTGAGCTGTGGAAAGACATGGTAATTGGAATAACTTAACCACAAAACACTGTAGCAGTTTTCTTTGGCCCTCGGAGAGCCATTGCAAGTCATTCTGCAGATGCTTTTTCAGCAGATAGTACCAAACCATTCATACACCACGTTTTATATATTCACACATATCCATAATAAAATTCAATTCATAAATTAGGCATAGTAAGAAAAAAAGCAAAGCTAATAGAACATAACTACAGCAATATAAGACAATAAATGTGATCTAAAGTTATAGACTATGCTCAAATCTCAGTTGATCATGACTAAATGAAACTGCATAGAAAACAATGCTCCTTATGGGGGAAGGCCATAGGCTGACTTTCAGAGGGTTTGTAACAGTCACAATGATATTCTCTGAGAACTTAGTATTTGTGCTTAGGTGCATGTACAACAGTATAACTGAATGCTATACTAAATAGCAACATGTAGTCTAGTACTGAAGAAATTTATATTATTCAACAAGGAAACAGATTGAGCACCAAACAGACAAATAAACTGCACTTTAGCGAGTACTAATGCAGCCCTTCGACAGTTCAGTCTCCATGTGGCTTCCCTAGTAAGGGGAACTCTGACATGAACTCATGTGCATGCTCCTTGATCACTTCTCCCTGGTGGGGCAACCTAGCCAGCCCACAGAGGAAGAGGATCCAGGTAGTCCTGATGGGACCTGATAGGCTAGGGCTAGACAGTAGAGAAGGAGGAATTCCCTTATCAGTGGACTAGGAAAGAGGGATAGGAAAGGAAGAGGGAGAGAGGGTGGGACTGGAAGGAGAAGAGAGAGGGGGCTATAACCGGTATACAAACTGAATAAATTTTAAATAATAATAATAATAATTGTATAACAATATAATAATAACAAAGAAAAAAGAGTAGAACATAGTAAGGATTATAAGAAAAGCCTACTAACGATAAAGAGTTAATGTATGGGGCTCAATGCACGATGTAAGCTTTAGTAATGTTTCTTTTATGAATGTGAGTACATTTTCATTTTAGGACATATATATATACATAATTGAGATGTCCATTTTCTGCCCTACAACTCTGACCACATTGCCTGACAGCAACAAGGAAAACCAAGTAAGACCTTGACCCATGTCCTTGCCTGCTGTATTCACTTAAAACACACATACGAGCCTTAAACTGTATCCCACCCCATGGACTCCACTTTCCAGCCCAAAAATCCAGCAAAGAGAACATTAAAATTAAGAAAATCAGAAAAGAAAATGGGATCATAATGACAATAGATACCAAGAAAAATTCAAAGAATCATTAGATCTTACTTCAAAAGCCTATACTCAACAAAATTGAAAAATCTAAATGAAATGGACAATTTTCCTGAGATTCCATTTACCAAAGTTAAATCAAATTATCTAAACAATTTAAGTAGTCCTATAATGCCTAAGGAAACAGAAGCCTTTTATTAAAAGTCTCCCAACTAAAGAAACTTAGGGCTAGATGGTTTTATCTCAGAATTCTATCAGACATTGAAAGAAGTGCTAATACCAATACTCCTTAAACTATCCACAAAATAGAAAAACTTCCACAAAATAGAAAGAGAAGAAAATTTCCAAACTCATTCTATGTTACCCTGATACCTAAACCATACAAAGATGCAACAAAGAAAGAGAATTTCAGACCAATCTCCCATATGAATATTGATGCGAGCAAGCAAGCAAGCAAGCAAACAAACACACAAACAAAAAACCTCAGTAAAAACACTCAAACTGAATTCAAGAGCACATCAAACACATCATTTATCATGATCAAGTAGGTTTCATCTCACGGATGCAGGGATGGTTAAACATATGAAAATCCACCAAAGTAATTCACCATATAAACAAACTGAAAGAAGCAAACCACACGATCATTTCATTAGATGCTGAAAAAGCCTTTGTCAATAATATAACACCCTTCATGATAAAATTCTTGGAGATATTAGGAATACAAAGTCAAACATAAACACAATAAAGGCAATATACAGCAAGCTGCCAGCCAACAACTAATTAAATGGCAAGAAACTTAAAACAATTCCACTAAAATTAAGTGAAAGACTTAATCTACCCTATCCATATCCATTTAAAATAGCACTTGAACTTTTAACTAGAGCGATAAGACAATTAAAGGAGAGCAAGGGGATACAAATTGGAAAGGAAGAAGTCAAAGTATAACTATTTGCAGATGATATGATAATATACATAAGTGTCCCCCAAATTTCTACCGGGAAACTCCTACAGCTGATAACACCTGCAGCAAAATGGCTTGATACAAAATTAATGAAACAAATAAGTCCTTTATACAAACAATAAATGTGCTGAAGAAGAAATTAGGAAAACACCCTTCACAATAACCACAAATAATATAAAATATCTAGGTGTAATTAACCAATTCAGTGAAACCCCTGTATGACAAAACTTTAAATCTTTGAAGAAAGAAACTGAAGACGATATTAGAAGATGGAAAGATTTGCCATGCTCATGGATCAGTAGAATTAACACAGTAAAAATGACAATCGTACAAAAAGCAAGTTACAGATTCAATGCAATTCCAATCAAAATAGCAACACAGTTCTTACAGACCTTGAAAGAAAAATTCTCAATTTCATATGGAAAAACAAAAAATCCATGAATAGCTAAATAAATCATGTACAACCAGAGAACTTCTGGAGGTATCTCCACCCCTGATCTCAAGCTGTACTATAGAGCAACAGTAATAAAAACTGCATGTTACTGGCATAGAAATATGTTGATCAATTAAATCGAGTTGATGCCAAAACCATAGAATGTAAAATAGAAAACATCTTCAACAAATTATGCTGGTCTAACTGGATATCTACATGTAGAAAAATGCAAACAGATCTATATATATCACCCTGCACAAAATTCAAATTTAAGTATATCAAAGATCTCAACATAAAACTGGATACACAACATAAAACTGAAAGTGAAGAAGAGCCTTGAATATATAGGAAAAGGAGACATCTTCTTGAACAGAACACCAACAGCATTAAATCAATAATTAATAAATGGGAACTTGTGAGGTTGAAAAACTTCTGTAGGGCAAAGAGCACCATGAATATCATAGAAATCCAGCAGCTTGTGGAATGGGAAACACTCTTCATTAACCCTGCATCAGACAGAGGGCTGATATCCAAAATATGTAAAGACACCAACAAACCAAATAACCCAATTAATGATGGGATACAGAACTAAACAGAGAATTACCAACTGAGGAATCTCGAATGGCCAAGAAGCATGTAAAGAAATGTTCAACATCCTTAGTCATCAGAAAAAGGCAAATCAAAATGACTCTGAGATTTCATCTTACACCCATCAGAATAGCCAACAACCCAGCACTCAAGGGACAGCACATGCTGCTGGGGATGCAGAGCTACGTGAGCATCCCTCCATTCTGGGTGGGGCACAAATTTGCATAAACACTTTGGAAATCAATTTGGCTCCTTCTCAAAAGATTAGGAATTGCTCTAACACAAGACCAAGATATACCCCTTCTGGATATATACTCATAAGATGCTCCACCATACAACAAGGACGCTTGATCATCTATGTTCATAGTAGCTTTATTCACATAACCAGAAATTGGAAATAATTTCACTGGCGTAATGTTTTGTGGAATGTGTACAGATTACCCTTGTTCACCCAAATGCTGATTTCTCTAGACCCACTATCCAGACATGGCATTGTGGTGCTTATTTTTAAGTATCTCCTGTCTCAAATTTGTGCAAACATGCCCACAATTTGCTCATTGTTCTGCAAATAAAACAGCAACCTGCTAATACTGAGCAAATACAGAGAATAGGGCTGAATATTGGGGACCAAGAGGGGTGGAGAAAGAGAGAGGAAGGAGGATGGAGCTAAGAGGAGAGACCTGGGAAACATGAGGAGAAATGGACTGTACCTATGAGGTGATAATAAAGTAAGTGTAATGTGGGAAAATTGAGCTGGAAAGAAACTAAAGCAGCTTGGAGGTTTAGGATGGAGTAATTATTGCTCAGTATTGTGTTCTGGGCTAATTAATTAGATAATAGTGTCCATGTAATCCTTACTTGGGTAAATAGCTGGTTCAACAGTAACTGCTGCATTACCATACCATGAGTCAATATTAATTATTAATAGCCATTCTACACAAGCTATGTGTTCCTCAACCGAAAAAAATGGGGAAAAAAACGTGGTAAATTTACACAATGGACTATTACTCAGCTATTAAAAACAATGACATCATGAAATTTGTAGGCAAATGATGGAGCCAGAAAAGATCATTCTGAGTGAGGTATCACAGCCCCAGAAAAGTAAAGATGGTATGTACTCACTTTTAAATGGATATTATCCATAAAGTACAGAATAACTATGCTATGATCCACTGACAAAAAAAAAAAAAAAAAAAAAAAAAAAAAAAGCTAAGTAGGAGGCCCCAAATCAGACTCTTGGATCTCACTGAGAAGGGGAAAAAGAACAGACATTGGGAGTGATTGGAGGGAGGAAACTGGCTGAGAGAGAGGGTGAGGACTTGAGCAGGAGATACCTAGTCGGAGGAAAGCAGAGGGAGAGAATGCTGGAGAGATAGAATTGGTGATGGGGGCATCTCTGGGTGAGCTGGAAACCTAGGACAACGGAAACTCCCAGGAATCTATGAGGGTGTCCCTAGCTAAGACTCTTAGCAATGGGGAAACAGAACCTAAACAGGCAGTGTCCTGTAACCACAAAAGACTTCCAATGGAGGAACTGGGACCTGAAGCAATTCAACAAACAAACAAAGAAAACAAAACAAAACCCTAAGGCCCAGAATTCTTCCTGACTGTGAGATGTGCAGTGGTAAGGATGGAGCAGAAATTGAATGAGATGCCAACCAATTTCTGGTTCAGCTTGAGACCCTTGCCATGAGAGAAAACCTACTCCTGTCCTGACACTATTAATGATATTCTGTTATACTTGCATAGAGGAACCTACAATAACTGTTCTGTGAGAGAATTCACCCAGAAACTGATGGAAACAGATTCAGAAAACAATGCACAAAGCTTGTGAATATTACAGGCGAGGGTGATGAAGGATTGAAGGAACAAGAGAGATAAAGGACATCACAAAAAATACACAGAATCAACTAACCTTGGCCCATGGGAGCTCAGAGAAACTGAACCACAAAACAGAGAGCATACATGTAACATATAATGATAATGAAGTCTTTATAATTAGTCTTGCCATTTTCCATCTAGTAACAATTTTGGAAGTATTTATGACCAATATTCTTTTCTGAAAATGTGAATTGATTCTTTCTTACATATATTTCTGATGTAATTATTTTTTCTTAGTAAACATTAAGACATTTCTTAGAAGAAAAATTCAAAGCTAAAAATAAAATGTGATTTCAATATTAAAATTTTAAGACATATTGTGTCTGACATATGTACAGTCTTTGCCTAGTTTATGCAATAATTTTAATCAGTTTTTAGGGATAATGCCATTTCTGAACATATCTAGATTCTCTAAAATGGTTGTATCACACTCCATCTAGTGGGCACAGAATAACCTTCTTTGCTGCTATGTGGAGATAAGCTCCAGACCTCTATGTACTGAAATTTTATAAGGAACACTTCTGCAAACACTTATCTTTTCATCCTTCGATTATGTGAATTCATTTTCTGCCAGAACTTACTACTTTTATGCTTACTCATTAAATTTATTTGGGATGGCCTGTATGTGAGTTCTCTTGCTTTATATTTATGCTATATTTTCTTAAAAGAAAGGGGCATTCATGCATCACTAATCCTCTGTATCAAAATCTTTCCTTTTTTTTTTCAATTTTCAAGCTTTGTGAGTAACTTAGGACATTAAATGATGCTTATCACTTCCTGTACATCATTATTTAAACTCTACACTGCTTACCCTTTCTCTATAGTTTGGTCCTTTATCAATAATTAAAGTTATTGCACAAGTAGATTTTATATTAGCATATCATTGTCTCATTTGAATAGTCTTACTTCCAGAGAAAACTATTTATTATAACTCAAGATTAGTTTTCAACCTAATACCATTTGCTTAGTTTTCCATGCAGTCATGGGTAGTATTTCTACCAGATGTGTCTCTGATGACTACTCTTCTTCAGTCCATCTGAGGCCTGCACCATGAGTAATTTTCTTAACATAAAATCAAGTGTTATCTAAGAGATTTGTTTTGAATGTTAAAAAGCATTTTTTTTCATTAATTAATTTATTTACTTTATGTTCCAATCATAGCTTCCCCTTTCTCCTCTCCTGTTTCTCAACACCCCTCCCCCTAGCCAGGCCTCCCTTTCCCCTCAGAAAAGGGGAGGTCTCCCATGCATATCAACCTGCTTTGGTATATTAAGCTGCAGTTGGACCAGGCACATTTTCTTCTATTGAGACTAGACAAGGCAGTCCAGTTAGGTAAAAGTCTCCAAAGACAGGCAAACAGAGTCAGGGACAGTTACTACTCTTATTGTTAGGGGACGCACATGATGACCAAACTACACATCTGCTGCCTAGGTGTAGGTGGCCTAGGTCTGTTCCATGCCAGCTCTTTTGTTGGTGGTTCAGTCTCTGTGAGTCCTGATTGGTCCAGGTTAGTTGATTCGGTAGGTTTTCTTGTTGTATCCCTGACCTCTCTGGTTCCTTCACCACTTCCTCTCCTTCATCCACAAGACTCACTGAACTCTGCCTGATATTTGGCTGTGGGTCTCTGCATCTGTTTCCATCAGTGGCTGGGTGAAGCCTCTGAGAGGACATTTATGCCAGGCTCCTGTCTGCAAGTAGAGCAGAATATCATTAAAAGTGTCAGGAGTAGATCTGGAAAGATAGTTTAGCCTTTAAAGGCTAGGCTCACAACCAAAAATATGAAAGGCATTCTTATTAATGAGAAATTTGCCAACATTTTTGGTAACTAAGACAAACCATTTTAATTAAGCAACATGTAATAGAATAGCATTCTTTTGTACCTATACACTTGCTTAATAAACATATATATATAATGGAATATTAACATATATATGCTAGAATATTAGAACACACATGTATACACATAGATCCAATGTTCACTGATGTAAACATTTTATGGACATGTATTTCTTTTACTTTAACTTTTTTTTTTACAACTGAGACATTTTATTTGCTTTTATATGAAGATTTTAGACATTTTCTGTTCTTTATTTTTATTTTTTAGCAGATAATTTTTTAATTTTTTATTAATTACACTTTATTCACTTTGTATCCCCCCATAAGCCCCTCCCTCCTCCCCTCCCGATCCCACCCTCCTTCTCCCTTCTTCATGCATGCCCCTCCCCAAGTCCACTGATAGGGGAGGTCCTCTTCTCCTTCCTTCTGATCTTAGTCTATCAGATCTCATCAAGAGTGGCTGCATTGTCATCTTCTGTGGCCTGGTAAGGCTGCTCCCCCCTCAGGGGGAGGTAATCAAAGAGCAGACCAATCAGATTATGTCAGAGGCAGTCCCTCTTCCCATTACTATGTAACCCACTTAGATTTAACTTTTATTTATTCAGTTTTTCACTTTATATCCCAATCGTAGTTCCCATCCTTCTCTCTTCCTGGTCCTACCCTCTCTCCCTCTTCCCCCTTCCCCTCTCCCTTACCCCTCCAGAAAAGGGGCCTCCCCACTAACACACCCCAGATCTTCAAGTCGCGTCAGGACTGAGCACATCCTCTTCCACCGTGGCCTTGCAAGACAGCCCCACCAAGGGGAAGTCATCAAAAAGCATGCAGCAGAGTCCATGTCAGAAACAGCCTTTGTTCCCTTCAGTAGAGGACCTATAAGAAGAGCAAGTTGCTCATCAGGTATAGATCTAGTTCATGCGTGATCCTTAGCTAGTGTTTGAGCCTCTGCAGCCCCCCCCCGCCCCCAGCCCAGGTTATTTGGCTCTGTTTGCCTTCTCGTGAAGCTCCTCTCCTCCAGGTCCTTCTATCTTTCCCCAACTCTTCCACAAGCTCCCTGTGTTCTTTAACTGTGAGTCTCAGCATCTGTTTCGATCCTTTGCTGAGTGGAACCTCACAGAAGACCACGATGTTAGGCTCACCTCTGCAAGCAGAGCAGTGTTGTTCTCAGTGCCAGAGCTTGGCTCCTTCCGTGGGTCTCAGGTTGGGTTAGGGATTGGATGGACATTTCCTCCATCTCTGCTTTATCTTTATCCCTGCATATCTTGTGGGTAGTGTAAATTTTGGGTCAAACTTTAGACAAGCTAGAGATCTACAACAAGATAAGCTTCAGGTAGGGTAAGTGGGAGACTAGCTGAGACGACTAGTAGCAAGGGTCATAGAGACTGCTAGTTGGTGGGAGGGGGTTCCTAGTAGAGGGAGGTGGAACACCAACACACTCATACTTCTTTGAGTAACAGTTTTCAGTTCTTTTGTACATACACTGACCAGTGGGATGGAATTATAAAAAGTTACATTTGTGTTTAACTTTGTAAGGGAGTATCCACATTCCTTTTCCATGGTTCATGGCCACCATTTTTTATTCCCACTTGCAATGTATCAGTGTTATAATTTATTTACATCCTACCAATGTTTAGAATTTTCCTTGTTGAAAATATAGCTACTCTAGTAGAAGCAGTATCCCACTGTGGTTTAATTTCTCTAAATAGTAATGATGATATAAAGTCAGCAATAAATATATTTGTCTTTCAAACCAAAATTTTAATGAGATGTAAATATTTACTTAGTAGTATTTGACATTTTAGATTATAGTAAAATAAAACACGTTAATTTACTAGGTATTTCTCCTCTACTGAAATTCCATTATTGTGGATAATATATTAGTGAATTATATACCCCCATCTTTTCACTAAATAACTAATGATTTCATAAGATTCAAGTGTATTATTTCTAAGTTAATTTATAAATCTAGACCTTGTACCTTTACTCATCTCTCAGATGTCTCTTACCAGGCATTATCATAGTAATTTCACTATCCACAGAATTCTAAAAACCTTAAAACACCAACTTTTTGAAGCCACACATACGCTGTTTTCATCTTCTATGCCATTTTTGTTTTAATTTATTTATTATTTATTATTTAATTATTATTTAATTATTATTTATTATTTAATTTATTTATTACAAGTTATTCACTTTGTATCCAAGCTCCCACATCTCCTTCCAATTCCAGCTACCCTTCCTCTTCTCCCACTATGCCCCACCCCTAGTCCACTGATAAGGGAGGACCTTCACCTCTTCTCTCTGACCTAGACTATTAGGTCTCACCAAGACTGTCTGCGTCATCTTTTTCTGTGGCCTGTCAAAGCTGCACCTTCCTAGGGGAGGGTGTCAAATTGCTGGCCACTGAGTTCATGTCAGAGGCAACCCCTGCTCCCCTTACTAGGGTACCCATTTAGAAACTGAGCAGCCTATAGGCTTCATCTGAGCAGGGGATCTAGGTGCTCTCCATCCATGGTCCTTGGTTGGAGTATAGGTCTCTGAAGCCCCCCCCCCCTCTGGGTCCAGTTTCTTTGGCTCTGTTGTTCTCCTTGTGAAGCTCCTGTCCCCTCCAGGTCATTCTGTCTCCCCCTTCTTCCATAAGATTCTCTCACTCTGCCCTAAGTTTGGCTGTGAGTCCTTGTGAAGCTCCTGTCCCCTCCAGGTCATTCTGTCTCCCCCTTCTTCCATAAGATTCTCTCACTCTGCCCTAAGTTTGGCTGTGAGTCTCAGCATCTGCTTCAATACCATGGTGGGTAGAGTCTTTCAGAGGTCCCCTAGGGAAGACCCCTGTCCTGTTCCCTGTCTTTTCCTACTTCTGATGTCTATCTGTTTGCCCTTCTGAATGAGTAGTAAGCATCTTCCCTAGGGTCCTCCTTGTTGTTTAGCTTCTTTAGAACTATAGATTTTTCTATGTTTATCCTGTGTCATCCTGAGTGAGGTAACCCAGAAGCTCAAAGAGATATATGGTATATACTCACTTATAAGTGGATGTTAGTCATATACTATAGGATAAACATAATCTATGTCATTTTTTAGTTACTTTTCTACTGCTGTAATAAAATATTTTGACAAAGGTACCTTTTAGAAGAAAATGTTTATTGGTCCAAGAGGCTTAGAACCTATGATGCAAGAGTGAAGCAATGGTTGGAAGAGAAGAAAGCTGAGGAAACATGTTGAATCACAATCAGGTTGCAAAGGAAGTAAACTGTCACATGACATTAAAACCTTAATTAAAATATTAAAGCCAGCAACTAGTCAAATACTTCCTCCAGCAAGGCCACACTTCCTAAACTTACTCAAATAGTGTCATCACCTGAGAATCAAACACTCTGTGACTCTGTGAAGAATAGTCTCACTCTAACCACTGCACTTTAGAAAACTTCCTTTAGCCTCTGGAAATAACCTTTGATACAGCTTCCACCTTGATAAATACTGCCAACCTAGTTACTGTTTCTTTAAGGTCTAAAGGAATAGTAGGGTATTTTACCATTCACACAAAGCCTTTAATGTACAAACTTAATTTTCCAGGACTGAAAACACTCTTAGGGCCTATTTTTCAGAAGAAGATATACAAACTATATGATATGTTACTTAACAAAATAAACAAAGTATATCCAGGTTGGAAAAAACACAAGAAGTGATTTAATGAAGCTGATCATGATGCAAGGATTTCACCAAGTTTCTAATAAATAGGATTCTGAGCTTCTGCACTAAAACCTCTAGTTATAAGTAATTCCTTTATAATGTGCTGCAAAACACAGAACCATTTACTAACTTAAGTTGGCACTGATAATAAATGCTTTCTCAATATTGTCTTTAAAACCTTCTTATTCTGGTTAGGGGAAGTAATTCATAATATAAGCGTAGTTAAGGCTATACAAACAGTCTTTCCTTGCTACAAGATAGATTTTATCACAACAATATCTATAGTAGAAAATAATGACTATCTATCTTCTTTATTGGGGAATATTCCTATTAGCTATCATTATCAGCTAAACTTTATTCACAACTGCTGAAAAAGACATGCCTATGGCTGTCATTATCAATAACCACAGGCTTCCAAAGTTAATATATGATAGTTTTAACAGCCCGTTATGCTCCTACAGGCCATGACCAATTGGTAAGTATTCAGTATACCTTTCCTCATTAATAATAAATAAATAATAAAAATGTTTGGCTTCTATACCTTGGAACTGAGTTTGCAGTGTATTGTTTGGACACAGGAAAAAAATGATACCTCCTATTAGCAGTCAAAACACAAATTTATTCAAAATGTAACTTTGGCTTAAAACTCATGCATGCATTCAGCAAAATGTTGTAAACAAATCCATTAGTTGACAGCATGAGAGAATGGAAAAAATAGGATATGTGGTTTTGAAATAGAGCCTGGATTCTTTCTTCTCCACTTAATTCCCAATGAAGAAAATTACATGGCATTATGAGACTGCTATTTTCTTGCAGAAACATTAGTACTGCTTGGCAGACTTGTGACTAGTAGCAAATAAGGTAACAAATATGTAAATACTCTTTCAGTGACTTTTATTAGAAAATCTTGCATAACAGTTTGAGCTCTAGAGACCCATATGTATCAAACACTTCTTCCTATGGTAGGAACTGGGCTATCAGTGCAGTTGGACAGTTGACCATATGGCAAGTGTGTGAAAGTGAAGGCATGATAGCATATTATAGAATATTATATACATTGTGTAAAATATGATATGATGTGTATATTTATAAATTTTCTATGAAAATATAAAATGCTTTCAAATTGCTTTTTCTTTTGGGAATCTCAAATGATAAACAGGTTATAACATCTCACAAATTATAAATTAAGTTGAATTTTTATTTTCAGAAAAATTATAAAGGTATATTTTCTTTTGCACTTAGTTTTAGAAATAGTCCAATGATTGGGGAGGCAGTCTTAACAGGCCACGGAGGAAGACAATGCAGCCAGTCCTGATGATACCTGATAAACTAGGGTCAGATAAAAGGGGAGGAGGACCTCCTCTATCAGTGGACTTGGGGAGGAGCATGGGAGGAGAAGAGAGAGGGAAGACAGGCTTGGGAGGAGGAAAGAGGGGGGACTACAGTTGGGATACAAAGTGAATAAATTGTAATAAATAAAAATAAATAAATAAAATCATACTTAAAAAAGAAATTAATTAAATAGCACATCTATTTTTTCCTTTTGTCCATTTCTTTACTCTCTGTTATGTATATCAGACTACTATCAAAATTGGAATTCTCAAGCAATGAATTGAGATTTTATGACTGTTACTAGTCATTATGTTTATGGGAATTGTCAAGGTAGTCTTCTTTGTTGTTTCAGCTGCACTTTTTCATGCAGCTCTCCTTTATAGGAGACAGTGAATGGTAGAATACAAATGGCTTCCTGCTGATCAGTAGAGCTGCTAATTTCAGAAATTCCATGGACCAGGCCACATCACGTTAATGCTTTGACATTATCGTGATTTCTGTCATTACAAATGTTGAACACCAAGTTTTTTTCTTTCCTGTGAAACTAGATTGCTGAATATCTTCATCTGCGTGTTAGGGAATTGGATGGACATATAGGATCAAGATGACTTTCCACAATGCCTATTTATTGGTATTGCTTTTATTCTTATATAAATCAGCTTTCTTACTCTAAAAAATGCTGACTTCCAGAACAG
This sequence comes from Rhombomys opimus, assembly GCA_010120015.1. Lineage (NCBI taxonomy): Eukaryota > Metazoa > Chordata > Mammalia > Rodentia > Muridae > Rhombomys > Rhombomys opimus. Next base: position 3,196,674 of record REGO01000185.1, on the reverse strand, counting down.
CACACCATGCAGATGGAAACACAAGCATAAGTTCCATAAAATTCACTGGTTACCCATGTTCTTTGGTGCCCTTTGCCTAATGAATAAATGTAGCTTGATAATATATTGTACAACCCGTATCAAAAAATAAGATGTATGAAAAACACTCCTGACACTGGCAGTAAGGGAAAATGTCAATAAGTGTCAATTTCTCTCACTACTATTTGTTTTACTATCTTAATTTTTTACCAGTCAGCTCTGTAACCTTAGTGAATGAAAGATGTAACACTAATTTCTTCCATTGCAACCAGTCTAGAACCAAGTGTCTGACCATCAGTTACCCTGAACATCTCTCTGTTGATTTGCTAGTTTCTATTTTAAAATTTATTTATTACTTAATTTTATTTTTTTAATTTTTTATTAATTACACTTTATTCATTTTGTATCCCCCCATAAGCCCCTCCCTCCTCCCCTCCCGATCCCACCCTCCCTCCCCTTTCTGCATGCATGCCACTCCCCAAGTCCACTGATAGGGGAGGTTCTCCTCTCCTTTCTGATCTTAGTCTATTAGTTCTCATCAAAAGTGGCTGCATTGTCCTCTACTATGGCCTGGTAAGGCTGCTCCCCCTCAGCGGGAGGTGATCAAAGAGCAGGCCAACCAGATTATGTCAGAGGCAGTCCCTCTTCCCATTACTAGGTAACCCACTTGGAGACTGAACTGCCATGGGCTACATCTGTACTTAATTTTATTTTTAATATAATTTTTATTTATTACAATGTATTTACTTTATATCCCAGCTGTAGCCTCCACCCTCATTCCCTTCCAATCCTGCCCTTCCTCTCTTTTCTTCTTCCATGCCCCTTCTCCGGTTCACTGCTAGGGGAGGACCTCCCCTCTTCCATTTGACCCTAGCCTATCAGGTCTCATCAGGACTGTCTTTCATAGTCTTCCTCTGTGGCTTGGTCAGGTGCACCCTCCAGGGGGAGGTGCTCAAAGAGCTAGCCACTGAGTTCATGTCAGAGACAGACCCTCCTCTCCTTATTAGGGAGCACATTTGGAAACTGAGCTGCCACTGGCTACTTCTGTGCAGGGGGTCCAGATTTCTCAATCATATTTGTAACCTTCTAGAGTCACAAGATCCAATCTTTATTTTATATAAATTTCAATAGCTGTAAAAGAATCATCTTATAGAGTCGTTCAAATTTTCTCCAAAGAGCCATGAATATACTTAACTCAGAGAGTACTAATTTCCACCATCTACTGTCAGAATTGACAACACATTCTTGTGGCAAGGAACATTCTTAAACTAAAGTAAATAATCTTAATATAACACAATAAAAATTCTGTGTGATGTGTAATACACTGTGACCAGTGAACTGGGGTCTAAATGTGAAAGGCGGCATTGTACAAGGGTAGATGCATAGCATCTTAACTTCTACTATATGTAATCACATCATCGGACTTGAACAAGGCTTCTGTATTTCCAGTTTTCACTTCTATAAAAGGAAAATATAAAATATTATCTTTCATATTATAAGAACACCTATATACGCTAGTAAGGATTTAAAGTTAGCATATGTAAACCAAGAGAAGTCTGCCAGACACGCTGGCCCATGCCTTTAGCCCAAGTATTCAGAAGACAGGCAAGGTTGCCACCCAGATTTTCTTCCTTGATGTTTGCTCATAGAATAGTTACAGGAATCTAGAGACATGAAAGCAGTGGACCATATGCCATCTTGATTTTATTTTAGGGTCTACCAGAATTATAGCATAACAAAAAAGTACAGATATAAATAGAGCTTTTATTTGTCTATGTCAATTTTTTTCTTAGATGCTTACTGCCTCTGTCATCTAACATAGGCCTAGACCTGGGAGCTATTAGCCTCTATACAATCTAACCTAGGCCTAGAATGTTTTCATCATCTGAGATTTACTGCTGAATAAGCTCACCATTTCTTGTCTGCCTTAGCTCTGGGCTGGTTGGTTCAATTCAGCTGTTCTGGTTCAAACTCCTGTCTCAGCTGACTTATTCAGTCCTGCTTTACTCTTGGCCTCTGAATTGCTCTGATGGGCCTCAAACTAACCCAAGAAAACTTCTCTAATCTCCTGACTTCTTCTCACTCTCTGGCTCATTCTATCTTCATTGTGTTCTTTCCCTGCAGCATGCCTCTCTATTACTGTAGCAATAAAACTGCCACTTCTAACTCTTAATTGTCCTTTAAGTAGCTTCGCTTTCCTCTCTCCTCCTGAGAGTTGGCCATATCCTATTCTGTCAAATCTTCTTTGATTTGTCGCCTTTTCTACCACTCAATTAGACATCACTTTCAAACATGGGTACTTCCTTCTACAAACTAACTTTAACTTCTTTGCTTGGGACTAAAGGCATGTACCACTACACCTGGACCTAAGCTTTTCTTTACCTGAAACTTGCTCTGTACCAGGCTGGCCTTGAACTCAGATGCTTACCTGTTTTCTGGATTAAAGACATGTTTGTATTCTAGCCAGATCACAGAGACATAGAAGGCCTTTGGATGTGATCTCTTGACAGAACAGCCATGCTCTGAGTTAAAATTCTTCTACATACAAAGGTCTGCTTTTCTTTTCCCTGGTGTGGTTTTTAAAGTAGCAGTGAAGATTGCCAAACTGAAGATAGCTTTCAGTTTGTGACTTCACATTGTCTAAGCCATCCAAAGACTTTTCTCACACACAGAGTCATCAGAACATTGGGCATTAGAAAAACTGCATAAGCCACAAAAGAAATTATAAAACAAAACACATGACATTAAAGAATTCCAGATGTAAATGTTGTTCTTAAGTAGCTTCTCACTCATCTCTGGTTTCATCAGACTTGGGCATATCCTATCTCTGACTTAATCTGTCAAACTTTTCTTTGATTTGTCACTTTGTCTGCCCTTCAATTAGATGTCATTGTTTGGGATTAAAGGCATGTTATAAATTCCATTCAGAGGGATTAAAGGTGTATGCTAAGGGAGTGACTGTATTCTAGTTAGATCCCAAAGACCTAGGTCTTTGGATGTGATCTCTTGCCAAAGCAGCCATGCTACTAGACTAAAATTCCTCTACATACAGACAGTTCCCCCTTCATTCACCTCCTAGGACATGGCCCAACATGCTTATTTTTCTAAGTTGATAAAAGTATGGCTTGTACGCATTTGGTTCTTTAGTCATACAAAGGTAAGCACACAATGGCATAATAGGAACTAATGGATAAGAATAAATACATGAAAAATTGAGTGTTGGAAATAAAGCTCTACTATTGGGAGCACTTGTTCTTACAAAGTATCTGTGTTCAGTCCTTAGCGCCTATTTGCAGCTCAGAATTATCTTTGTTCTAATTTCAATGGCTCGGTTGCCACTTTTTCTAGCCTTTGCAAACACAAGAACCCAAGAGTTGTACAGACATGCGTGGATGAAAAAAGAAAACCTCATATACATAGGAAAAATAAATAAATCATTAAAATAAATAAGTAAAATGAACTGTTTGCATGGAGAGTCTATATTATTCAGCCCTGGGGGCAATTGAGGAGGAAGAAGTAATCTTTGCAGGAATTTTGATACTTGGGAAATTTGTACTAAACTAAATCCACTGTAGCTATCTATGCTTTTTTTCAGAGCACTTGGAGCTTATATCTTTTTGTTTTGTTTTCTTTAACACTTATTCTGTGTATTAAAAATAGATTTTTTCCATTGAATATATCCTGATTATGGTTTTCCCTCTCTGTGCTCCTCTTAGTTCTTCCCCAACTCCCCTCTCATCTGTATCCCATTAAGTCTTTCATCAAATAGACTTCTATGGGTTAATAATAGTTAAGAAACATAGCAAGATAAAACAAAAATTAACACACCAAAATTATATAAAACACATAAACAGAAAGAAAAGAGCCCAAGAAGAGCCACAAGAAACAGATCCACTGGTTTGCATACTCAGGAATCCCATAAAAGCACTAAGCTGAAAATCTCTTCCACAGGATTCTCTGGGCCCTTCAGGGAAAGGATTTTGCAGACCTCCCATTTAAGACTGAGTGTTGCAAGCTCTCTTATTCTCTGAATAATGTCTGGTTGTGGGTGTAGAAAAAAATAACTTGTCTGCTGTATTAAACCATCACTGTCAATAAAAAAATTCATTGCCTATTAAAGGAAATAGGACATGGGAGTTTTGGTGAGAGAGAGGTAAAATCTGGGATAGTCAGAGGGAGATTCTCCGCAGAATTTTTGATACATATACAGCATATATGCTTCAATTTTGACAGACCCATGAAATGGAGAAGAAGTAACCACTCACATGGCACACATGGATAGAATAAGCTGGTAAAATAAATTATAAGCTAGTTGGACAAGGGGCCAAAGTTTGGGGCTGGGAATTTATTCATAAGCACTAAAGTCTCAGATACAGAGTCATTATTTCAGGAACTGGGGTGCTAAAGGAAATCCCAAGGATACAAATGGAGTCTAATGTCAGGTATGGAATCTAGACTTAGAACCTGACAATTCCCAAGTGGAAGGCAAGTTCCTATGGAAAGACCTGGGTAGGAGCAGGAAACTGCAAAGTCGGCGCAGAAGGCAGCTCTTTTAAGAAGCCTCTTCTGCATGTAGACATCCAGTTGGTCCAGCACCATTTGTTGAAGATGCTGTCTTTTTTCCATTGAATGGATTTGGCTTCTTTGTCAAATATCGAGTATTCATAGGTGTGTGGGTTTATTTCTGGGTCTTCTATGCGGTTCCATTGATCCTCCTTTCTGTTTCTATGCCAATCCCAAGTGAGGGGAACAAGGACTATTTCTAACAGGAACTCAATGATGATACCTGATAAAACAGGATCAGATGAATGGGGGGAGGTCCCCCCCTATCAGTGGACTTGGAAAGGGGCACAGTAGTGATGAGTGAGGGAGGGAGGGACTGGGAGGGAATGAGGGTTCGGGGCACGGCTGGGATACAGAATAAATAAAATGTAACTGATAAAAATAAAAATTAAAAATCTAAAAAAAAAAAAAAAAAAGCCTCTTCTGCAGACCCTTCCAGGTCTTTCTATCTCCCCCTTCTTCCATAAGATTCCCTGCACTCTGCCCAGAGTTTGACTAAAAGTCTCAGCATCTGCTTTAATATTCTTTAGGTGGAGTCTTTCAGAGGCCGTCTGTGATAGGCTCCTGTCTTGTTCCTTGTTTTCACCTTCTTCCGATGTCCATCTTGTTTGCCTTTCTGAATGTGGATTGAGTATGTTACCCACGGTCATCCTTCTTGCTTAGCTTCTTTACCTGTACATGTTTTAGTATCTTTATCCTATATTATATGTCTAATATCCACTTACGAATGAGTATATACCCTGTGTGTCTTTCTGCTTCTGCGATACCCCACTCAGGATGATCTTTTCTAGTTCCCACCATTTGCCTGCAAATTTCATGAATTCCTCGTTTTTAATTGAGAAAAACAGAACCAAAAAATCTGGGCCCAGAGGTCTTTTTTGAGAATGATACTCCAACCAAGGACCATTCATGGAGATAACCTACAGCCCCTGCACAGTTGTACCCTGTGGCAGCTCAGTCAACAAATGGGCTTTCTAGTAAGGGGAACAGGGACTGTCTCTGACATGAACTCAGTGGCTGGCTCTTTGATCACCTCCTCCTAAGGGGTGGGCAGCCTTATCAGAGCACAGAGGAAGACTATGAAAGACAGTCCTGATGAGATCTGATAGATTAGGGTCAGATGGGAGGGTAGGAGGTCCTTCCCTATCAGTGGGGTATGGAAGGAGATGAAGGAGGAAGGCAGGATGAGGTTGGGAGGGGATGAGGGTGGGGGCTACAGCTGGGATACAAAGTAAATAAATTGTAATAAGTAAAAAATTTATATTAAAAAGAAGCCTCTGCTGAATAGAAATGCTGGCTCTTCTATTGGAGCCTGAAGGCACAGTAAAGGTTTGTTCCCCAAGTGAGACACAGTTCCAGAGAAAGGACAGAGACCTCACTGGAGAGAGCTAGGCAACTTGTGGGAAAACCGCAACACAATTTGTGTCCACATAGGAAAAGCCTGGAATTGCTCAGACAAGGACCAATCCCAGGGGGGCAGAGCGAGTAGCTGAAAGGTAAGATATACTTACAGGAAGTCAGCTATAGGCATGTGGAAATGGCAGGAAACACTGGAAATCAACAGACTTGGTAAGATAACTTGGGAAGTCCTTTTTAAAATATATTTATTTATTTTATTAATTACAGTTTATTCACTTTGTATCCCAGCTGTAGCCACTTCCCTCATCTCCTTGCAAACCCATCCTCCCTCCATTATCTCCTCCCATGCCCCTCCTCAAGTCCACTGATAGGGCAGGTCCTCTTCCTCTTCCCTCTGACCCTAGCCTATAAAGAAAAATATCCACAAAGGCTTAAAGAAATTCCAGAATGCCAGCCGATTGAGATGCTAGATAAAAAAGCTTCAGCTATAAACCAACACTGTCAGACTGGCATTATATTTATTTTGTCAAGGCTCAACTACTAGATGAAAGTCTATATGCTGATTTAAAAATACAGGTTCTGTCCAATGTCATACAATAGCTTATGTTTTTTTTTTTTTTTTTCAGAGTTTGGGGAAAAATGTGCACCATACTATTGATATTCAGTGTTCCAATGGGCTTTTGCCTTGAATTCTGAGTAAGATGGTTTTGATTGCACATTTATTAAAGGCAACGGCTATCTTAGAAATGACTTTACAGGTTAAAGCTAATGTATCCAATAAAACACAGCAGTTGTTGAGACTTTGTGACACAGAACATGTTGCGGGTATTTCTCAAAGTTCTGCAGAACAAGCAACTATGGAGAAATCTAACAGGACTTTAAAGAAACAGAAAGGGAATACTGGATGTCCCAATGATAGATTAAATAATGTCCTATTGAATTTAAAAACTGTAATTGATATATATTATGTGTGAAAAAAAATCTATTTTTAATAAAAGTGAAAAATATTTTTGTTACTCTGCAAATATTAAACAGTAAATATAAATAATAAAATTTGTGTGGGTTCAGGGTGTTGTAGCTTACAAAATGATAATGCTATAAATAAAATAATATATAAAATAAATTAAAAAATGTCAAATGTCAAGGAGACAACACAGTTATTTAAAAACACTGGATTTTTAAAAAGGACTGCTGAGTTACATCAGTCTGTGGATGTCCTGACTTCAAAATGAAAGGCAGGAAATGTATTGAAGGAGAGATTTTGCATTTATTTCAACAGAAAAAGAGAAGTGTAGATTCCTTCCAAATTGATAAATATCAGATTTTTGAAGATCTTGGCTGCAGACAGAAAAAAAAAATCAAGAAGACCAACAAAACAGGTAACATAATTTGCTGATCCCTCTATGTGGTAATAGCTGTGAGACTGGCTGAGACATGAAAATATCTTCTGCCAGGACTTCAGCTATTTATAGCCCATAAATCTTGTTGGGTACAGAGTCCTCAGGACTTATCATGCCATCCTTTCATATGGCATAGATGAAAATTTGTTTATACACTCCAGACTGGCTTATAAAGAAAGACAGGTGCCTTTCACCTGCTAAAACAAAAGGGAAGAGAATTATTTGCAGCTAAATTGTGCACACTGCACATTCCATACATGTGTTTAAGTATAAAGATATATTAAATGTAAAAGTATATGTTTACAGAACAAAATTACCAGACACTAATAGAGTTAGCACAGTGCTGACATCCTAAAGGATGCTGAAACACTGAGACATATTTATCCTGCTAGATCCAGCCTCACAGAGTGCCTTAGTGTCTGTTTTATTTAAACTTGCTTCCAGAACAGCTTCAATGTAGCTGACCCCAGTTGGTCCAGCCTTACAAACTGTTTCAGCCAGGACTTCAGCTAAGTTCTGTACTTTCCTGTCACAGGGAGAGAAACAGCTAACTCTCCCAGGACTTGGCCTTTAAATCAATTTTCTTGGGACCCCCAGAACAAAAATAAATTAATTTCCTCCAAACAACAATTTGGGGGAAGCAATTTTAAGAGAACAATACCCATTGTCCCAAAAAGTAGAATGGACACTTTTTGGTTGCTTTATAGATGGTGGATTTTCATCATCTTTAAAAGGAGGCTGGTTCCAAGTTGTTAAATTGTTAGTCACGGAGGAAACAGAGTATAGAAGTTTAGACTCAGAGATTTCTCTCTTTTGTTTTCTTTCCTCTACCTTCTTTCTCTCTCCTCTAATGTTAAGGGGGAAAGGGGTGAGAATGGAGGTAAAGAAAAAAAGGGTGGAGGAAATAGGAATAATACAGGAATAGTAGGATAAAAGGGGTAGATTAGTTAATCTACTCTTAAAGATATTAACCTCAATTATTTTACATCGATATAGATTATTGTATATTGTATGTAAAGTTGTTTTTGATACATGCGTAGTATATATGTTGTAATTCTATGTATAAGATATTGTACTTATGTAACTCACTTAAAGAAGCAATGTGAAATTCTAGCCTTTAAAACCTGCTATTACAAACTATTTAGGATAATTAAGTAATGCAAGTTAGTATCAATTAAAGTCATGGTAATGTTAGATACTAGTTTATTTAATTGCAGAAATGTGTTTCCTAGGTTGAAGAGATAGTATTAGGTAGAAAGGAGCAATGTTTGCCTATTCAGATATATTATAGATAAATAGATCATCTTCAAAAACCCCAGAGACCCACAGAATATGGCATTTAAGATGTATATTTTTTTCTTTGTTTGTTTTTTGTTTTTTGACAGTGAGACATGTCTGCTCCTAGCAGAACCCCATTCTAATTCAAAGAAGATAATGGTTATTAAAAAACCTCCAAATGGAGTTTGCCTCAATTGTGACAAGCTAGCCACATGGCAAAACAGTCCTTGTTGCAAGTACAGATAGCATGCTTTCCTAACTGTGGACAAGGAGGACACAGAAGAAGTTGGTTGGATTGCTGAGCTTTGAAAAGACAAGCTACCACAGGCTACATCTGAGCGGAGGTTCTAGGTTATATCCATACATGGTCCTTGGTTGAATGTCAGTTTCAGAAAAGACCCTGTGCCCGGATATATTTGGTCTTTGTGGAGCTCCTATCCTTTCCCCATCAGACTAACTCCCCTTCTTTCTTATGATTCCCTGTACTCTGCCAAAGGTTTGGTCATGAGTCTTTGCTTTGAAAACACTGCCAATTGGTTTCCCAAAGTGAGGGGAACAAGGACTATTTCTAACAGGAACTCAATGAAGATACCTGATAAAACAGGATCAGATGAATGGGGGGAGGTTCCCCCCTATCAGTGGACTTGGAAAGGGGCACAGTGGTGATGAGGGAGGGAGGGAGGGACTGGGAGGGAACGAGGGTTCGGGGCACGGCTGGGATACAGAATTAATAAAATGTAACTGATAAAAATTAAAAAAAATATTAAAAAAAAAAAGAAAAGACAAGCTAGGCAGTCCTTCACATTTTCTGCTTCACAAATGTTTGTCATATACTGAGCCAGAAAGCTGAAGGTGATGCCCAAACATTGCAGAGAAAATTTGGGTGACTATCCAGGCAGCCAGCTGTCTCTGTCATTTTTATAATTTTGGAAGCTGCTTTCTTGTACTTCCTGCATTCTCAGGTAATAGTTATTTCTTCTCAAGACTTTGGTGGGGTTGAAGACTAGACAGTTACAGTCTCACATTAAGTGTAGGTTGTTTAGAAATTTAGAGGTTTAAGAAAATGTTTTTAAAACATAGTTTTAGATCTAAGTAGATTTTTAGGTTGATAAATACTAGCTATGATAGAAAATGATTTAAGAATAGGACTCTGAACTTACTGAGATTATATAGATAGTATTTTATCTTAAATTGCCAAAGTCATGATGAATGTAATTATTACATGATTGTTTTCATAATTATTTAATAATTGTTCTTATTTTTACAGTTTATTATAATAAGAAAAGGAACCTTTTTTATTTGCCTAAAAGGCAATGTAGAGAGAATTTCTTATGTACTGTATGGAAGCATCACTTGTTAATACAAAGCTGATAGCCAATTAACTGAGGCAGAAAACAGAAGGTGGGTGTTCTGGTGAGAGAAAGGTGAACTCTGGGCTACAGTCAGAGGAAGATTCTTCCTGGACTCTGAGGAAGACAGATGAATGAAACTGAGGAGAGGTAACCAGCCATGTGGCGCACATAGAATAGAAGGAATGAGTGAAGTAAGTTATGAGCTGTTGGGGAACAAGAAACAAGCCAAAGCTTATGACCTAGGCATTTATTCATAAATAACAAAGTCTCAGAGTCATTCTTTCAGGAACTGGGACATGAGAGGAAAAGCCTGAGGATACATGTGGGTATGTGCCCCCAGCTACTGTAGAAGGAAGATTCTCTGATGACATCTGATCTATGAAAATAGTGGAATATCATTAGAAATCCCTTTATCACTACAGTTTTTAAACAAGTGTTAATTGGTTTTACTCTTGATTCCTCTGCTAACTAGTCTCAGTTACTTGGTTAGCCATCAGTATTGAATTTGGGTTCAATCTCATGAAATGATCCGTAAGTTAATCAGTTATTGGTTGGTTACTTGCACAAGCTTTGTGTTATCATTGCCCAAGAATATCTTACATGTAACAGACCATTTAGAAAGGAGATTTGTTTCTGACCTGGCATTTCTCTTTTGATAGTGTTCAGAGTACCTGTCTGTAACTAAGATACTTGTAGGTATCTTTGTTGTACAGTTGAAGGCTCTATGTTGGCACCAGCTCGACATCTCCATGTTGTGTGGGTATTTTGTTCAGCAATGGGGCCTTGCTGTCAGTTTGTGAGGAATAACCCATAGTCTTGACAGCAGTTTGGATTGTTTAGGGACTCCCCTGGAGCTCTTTTGCTCAACTACTCAATTAGACTTAACCCAATTACAGTATTGGAAGCTTTATTTGGTGACAATAACTATCCTGTTGGGGCCTTGTCTCTCCCATTATTAGGCAATTATACTTAGATCACCAGTACATACTTCAGGACTCTTCTGCTGTTTGTGATTTCCATCCCATTCCTCAGATGACACTTGTCCTTCACGCATCCCCCTTTTACCTCCCTCTCTCCACTTGTTCATCTCATCCTGTTCCAGCGGCTCACCATCCATCCATAACTATTCCATTTCCCTTTCCTAGGGAGATCTATCTGCCCCCTACTCCCATACACAGTCTCTTTATACCTAACCTTTATGATTTTATGGATTGTAGGCAGTTATCATTGACTTAACAGCTAGTGAGTACGTATAAACAAATGGATACCATATTTGTCTTTATAAATTTGTGTTACCTTACTCAGGATGATATTTTTAGTTCCATTCATTTAACTACGAGTTTCATAATTTTATTTTTTAAATGGTTGAGCAATGTTCCATAGTGTAAAAGTACATTTTCTTTATTCGTTCTTCTATTGATGGAAACTTAGGTTGTTTCCAGTTTTTGATTTTTATTAATAGAGCAGCAGTAAACATGACTAAACAATTCTCTGTGGAAGACTGGAGAACCTTTTCGAAGGTCATTTGGAAACCTTTTTTTTTTAAAGTAATTATTTATACATTATTCTGCCTGTAAACCAGAAGAAGGCACTAGATCTCATTATAGATGGTTATGAGTCACCTATGTCGTTGCTGGGAGTTGAACTCAGGACCTTGGGAAGAACAACCAGTGTTCTTAAACTCTGAGCCCCCAGAAACCTTCTAAAGTAGAAGCTTCTTAAAATAAAAACAAATATGAGATAGACAAAGCCCAGACTAGATACCTCTTGACACTAAACGAAGCCTCCAATTCTAGGAATAGGGTACATCTAATTGGGTTGATGGCCAAAGACCCCAAGTTAACCCCCAAACAGTCCAGTCTATTGCTAAAACTATTGCTTGCTCTCCACAAATTGATGTTAAGGACTAATTGCTGAAAACAACAGCTATGCAATTCACTGGCATCCTAAGAGATTCAACAAGCTGGTGTCTTACGAGATCTTTCATTCCTATTGACTTGTGATCATGATACTGGAAGAAACTCTGCACACTACCAGAGAACAAACGTAAATTTCAACCCAGCTACAAGCCTTTACTCTGCAATCATGACTTTTCTTCAAAACACACTGGTACAATTGTGGCACGAAAGTTGTGGGTTTAAAAATATCATTATATGATTTGTATTGAGGCCCCTTACAAATTACAAACAAATAAAAATAAATATTTAAGTATACCCTGGTTGGTATAAAATCACCTATATTTTTCATCAATCATTTTGCCTCTCATCTTCTGATATACTCCTTAAAAAATTCAACCCTGGTTTATGATTCCATCACTAGAATACTTATGTCGGAAGGAACATTAAGCAGTGACCAAAACTCTGCTTAGATTGTAAGTACTTGGTTTAGAATCATTTCTCCCTGCCTTCCCCCTTCCTCTGTGTGTATATGTGTGCATGTATATGTGTGTGTGTGTGCGTATATATTTTCTTATACCCATGACCCTATGCAATCATTGTTATATTCCTATTCCAGGGACTCTTCCTCAGTACTGTGGGGGCTGAGAGACCCTTGGGTGTTTACATCTTGCATAAGTTGTTCTTGCATCTGTCAACATACAGACAATAATTTTCATCAGGGAATTAAAATAAAAAGGCTTACACTGCTCCATCTGCACACTTGTGTGATTTATTACAAAGGAATAAACTTAGACAAAAATATTTTTCAGCTCTTACATCTTGCAATGTATCATAATAATTAATTTTTTTCAAGGATTCGTTTTATGATTGTTAAAGAGGACGCGAAACTGAACTTCTCAATGCCCTGAACAAAAAAGGAAGGTTTCAATTATAAATGCATACTTTTTTTTAACCAACAATCATTTTAAGTACTGAAATAGAATTTTATTCAACCTAAGACTAAAGAAAATCTCTTAGCTCCTAGCTTCATACAGGGAATTCAACCAAGAGCTTGAACAAAGTATTAGAAACAGTTTTAGAAATATATATGAACAGAAACTGAAGGTATTTATATATACACTCTAATTGTTGATCATTCATTAAACATTTATGTTTCATTTACTCATATAAAATTTATTAACAATTATTTTGTTTCCTGGAAAGAAGTTGAGCTTTTGCCTTTAATTTTATAAAATTATTTTTTAACACATGAAAATTAATAAAATAATAAAAATACTATGTGAAAAGTATTTATTGGACCAGATGGCTTCAGCGCAGAATTCTACAAGACCTTCAAAGAAGTGCTAACTCCAATTCTCCTCAAGCTATTCCACAAAATAGAAACAGAAGGAACACTACCAAACTCATTCTATGAAGCCACAGTCACCCTGATACCTAAACCACACAAAGATCCAACAAAAAAAGAGAGCTTCAGGCCTATCTCTCTTATGAACATTGATGCAAAAATACTCAATAAAATACTTGCAAACCAAATCCAAGAACATATCAAAGATATCATCCACTATGACCAAGTAGGCTTCATCCCAGGTATGCAGGGATGGTTCAACATACGGAAATCCATCAATGTAATCCATCACATAAACAAACTGAAGGA
>REGO01000185.1:3147684-3180828 GCA_010120015.1 Rhombomys opimus | reverse complement strand
AGGAGCTCCACAAGGACCAAATATATCTGGGCACAGGGTCTTTTCTGAGACTGACATTCAACCAAGGACCATGTATGGATATAACCTAGAACCTCTGCTCATATGTAGCCTGTGGTAGCTCAGTAACCAATTGGTTTCCCAAAGTGAGGGGAACAAGGACTATTTCTAACAGGAACTTAATGAAGATACCTGATAAAACAGGATCAGATGAATGGGGAGGAGGTCCCCCCCATCAGTGGACTTGGAAAGGGGCATGGTGGTGATGAGTGAGTGAGGGAGGGACTGGGAGGGAATGAGGGAGCCGGACACGGCTGGGATACAGAGTTAATAAAATGTAACTGATAAGAAAAAAATAAAATTTTAAAAAAAAAGGAGTTTGACAAAAACACCAAGTTAACATCTAAAACATACACACAAAGAATCTGGTACTGACCTATACAGGACCCCAGCAAAAATGTTGAAGGATGTTTACAGAACAAAATGTTACCAAGTTTTAAAGGAAAATCTTTCAGCTTTTCTGCTTATGTGTTATTTTCTACATTTTAATTTTGTAAAAAATAATATTTTCGCTAATTCTGTGGGAATTTCATACAATGTATTTAATCATATTCACTCATGATTAGTTATTTATTGTTAATTTTATTATTAATTAATTAATTTTATTTTCACATAGGAGCTTAATTGTGTTGTCAAAGGGTTCTTCTATCCTTGTTCCATAGTTATCATAATTGTATGTTGAATTTTGCAAATATTCTTTTTGAAATAATCATATGGGTTTTGTTTAAAAAAAAAGAAAAGATTAGAGTGTGAAAAATTCCTTGTATATCTTACAACTACTGTTGTATTAATTATATTTACTATAAATATATCTTTCAGTTAGGTCATGGTTATTCCTAAACCAGCTGTATACCCAAATCACCACACAGAGAGTAGGATTTATTTAATTAACCTAGAACACAATGCTGGGCAATAGTTACTTCATGCTAAACCTCCAAGCCCGCACAGTTCCTACCATTCCAATTCACCCATTATACTTGCTTTTAGTGATGTCTTAGGTCTGGTTCATTCCTCCACTTCATTCCAAGACCTCTCCTCCAGCCTCTGCTCTCCCAGCTCTGCTGTTCTTCTCCCTCCTACTCCTTCCTCTCCTCCTGCTTCTTTCCTCTCCTCCTACTCTGAACCAGAATGTCCAACCCTATCTTCTCCATTGTTCCACATTGTGGCTGGTTGTTTTAATTGACAGTTTAGAGAACAAATGGTGGCGTGTTTACACAAACTTGAGACAGGTGATGCTTAGAATAAGTGTCACAATGCAATGTCCGATTGAAACCAGATAATGGGGGAAAGAAATAATCGTTTGAGTGAACAAGGGTAAGATGTATACACTCCAAAAGAGCATTATACCAACAGAGTACCTTTAGACTAGGACTTTGAGTTATCCAATGAGTTTATTGTGGCTACTTTCATGAGCATGAATGATGACTTGTTTATAGGAGTCACTGCACTGCATGAAGAAAATGTGACTCTTTCCTCTGTCATCTATTAGGTAAGGTATGGACCCAAGTATGACAGAATACTGACTTACATGATTTTTGTGTTTCTCTTGCTTAGGCATCACACTTGCCATGATTTTGAGCATGCAATAGCCATGCCATGCCCAGAAGTCTGAATTCATCAGCACTGCCTGCCCTTTCATAAGACCCTTCTATTCTTTTCTCCCCTTCTTCCATAGTGTACCTCCTTTATCTGTACCTCCTTTGAGGGATGGTACAGATAACCTATCTGTGAATGACAATTCAACAGTCACATTATCTCAGTACTTTTATCAATTATGAGTCTCTGTAGTTATGTTGAGAATTAAAAATGAGAGTTCTTTGACCACAACTGGCATCAGCACTAACCTCTGGGTATAAACAGAGCCGTTTGAAGTCAATTTAATAAGTATATCATATCCATGTGATATAATGTCCTATCAACAATAGGTTTTTGTTATTTAACTCTGATGGGCATCCAACAGTGACGCAGTGGCAATTAACTGTTGTATTGTTGTTGTTTTTTTTGGTTGTGGTTGTTTGTTTGTTGTTTGGTTGTTTGATTGGTTTTAGGGCACTCAGGGAACTTCTTGTCCTATAATTCCTAGAGAGGTAGCCCAAGTCATGTACTGAGATATTCACCTAATAATGTAAAACTTCTGGGAACAGTTTTGTATCCCTTCGCACTCATGCAGGGTATTCTCCATTCAAACTACTTCTTTCCTTTTTTCCATCCTTCCTCCTTTCTTTCTTTCTTTCTTTCTTTCTTTCTTTCTTTCTTTCTTTCTTTCTTTCTTTCTTTCTTCTTTATTGGCTTATCAACCATTTTGGCTATTTTGGTGTATGGGGTGGGATGAGACATGAAGAAATATTATTAGAATGTGCAAGATTACTTTTGTGAGATCAAGTTTTGCACAGTCACAATATTTCTTCATATATATATTTCTAAAATAAATATTAATTATGACTTATTACCATTTTAAACTTTGGTGAGCTGCCTCAATTTTAACTAACATAACTACCTAATTGACATTTAAGGGTCAAAAAATCTCCTATGTTTTGCATTATGAGACAAAATATCCTTAAGCTCTAGTTTTAAAAAATCAAGTTCTTTCTTTTCTTAAATTGTGTGTGTGTGTGTGTCCAATGTGTCTATTTATCCTATATCTGTGTTTTCAGTTTCACGGGTTCATATCATATGTGTGTAGGTGAGAGGAAAGCTCTATGGTTCAGTTTTCTTATTTCACTTTTGTGTGGTTTGGGAGAATAGAGCTTCTGATCACCAGGCTTGTACAGAAAACAACTTAGATGCTGAGTCATTTTGCATAAAAAGCAGTTATTTTATTAAATAGTTCATATTATTCACATTTCTAATAAAAATATGGAAATGATGCAGAAATTTATTGTAGTATTCTTTAAAAGTTAAATAAATTAAAGATAAAATCCATTAAACTCAATTTTGTTTTAAATTAAAAAATACACAATAGAGAAATAATATTTTATCATTGCCACCAGTTTCTTCATTAAAGAGAGAATATAAAATAATCTTTTTGAAAATTATTAACTGCTTATCTTTTTCTTTTATTTAGAATGATATAACAAATTTTTATTGTGCTAGAAACTCTTAAAAATCTACTTTATCTCTATTCAGAAATATTCTGATTTATGTTCAATCAAAGATAAAAGAGCAACAGAACCAAAAAATCTGGGTACAAGGGTCTTTTGTGAGACTGATACCCCAAACAAGGACCATTCATGGAGATGACCTAGAACTCCTGCACAGATGTATCCCATAGCAGCTCAGTGTCCAAGAGGGTTTCCTAGTGAGGGGAACAAGAGGTGTCTCTGACATGAACTCAGGAGCTGTTTCTTTGATCACCTCCACCTAAGGGGAGAGCAGCCTTACCAGTCCACAGAGGAAGACAATGAAGCCAGTCCTGATGAGACCTGATAGACTTTGGTCAGATGGAAGTCGCGGGGGGTGGTGGTGGGAAGGAATCTTCCCCTATTATTGGATTGGGGGAGGGGCATAGGAGAAGAAGAGGGTGGGAAAGTGGGATTGGGAGGTGATGGGGAAGGGGCCTATAACTGGGATACAAAGTGAATAAACTGTAATTAATAAAAACAAAACTAAAAAAGATAAAAATTAATATCAAAAAGCAAGATTCATAAACTCTTAATATATAGAAATAAATTAAAGGAACCTGATTGAATAACACACAGTCTTTCATAGTGACTGACAAAATTTCTGTAAACAATAAACAGTAATTTAAAATTGATTCTTCATTATACCAAGATTATTTTTTTATTAATTACACTTTATTCATTTTGTATCCCCCCATAAGCCCCTCCCTCCTCCCCTCCCGATCCCACCCTTTCTCCCTTGTCTGCATGCATGCCACTCCCCAAGTCCACTGATAGGGGAGGTTCTCCTCTCCTTTCTGATCTTAGTCTATCAGTTCACATCAAAAGTGGCTGCATTGTCCTCTACTGTGGCCTGGTAAGGCTGCTCCCCCCTCAGGGGGAGGTAATCAAAGAGCAGGCCACTCAGATTATGTCAGAGACAGTCCCTCTTCCCATTACTATGTAACCCACTTGGACACTGAACTGCCATGGGCTACATCTGTGCAGGGGTTCTAGGTTATCTCCATGAATAGTCCTTGGTTGGAGTATGAGTCTCTGGGAAGTTCCCTGTGTTCAGATTTTCTTGTTCTGTTGCTCTCCTTGTGGAGACCCTGTCCTCTCCTGCTCTTACTATTTTCCACTTCTTACATAAAATTTATGGCTATTCTTTTCAGTGCTCTCTGTGAAAATGAAGTAAATTGGTCATGCTGCAGTTCAAGATTTGAGATGCTACTTGAATTGCTGTTCAAATTTCACAAATTCAAAAATTTCAGCCCCATTTTTAACTGCCCCCATAACACAAAGCCTGGTTCTCACTTGGCTGTTGTATGAAGACAGTGTCAAGTTGAGCCTATTACTTCATTCTCCGAAGAATGACAGCAAGTACCTAAACCGTCAGAGCTACTCAAATCTTGCTTCCAACACTATAAGAAGAAAACTTCTCCTGTTTCAAAACACAATTTTAAGCCAATACATTATCATATAACTTGAAACTAGCATTTGCATATAAATAAACCAAAATAACCTTAAAATAAACCAAAAAACTATAGTTGTCATACTCATGAGAATACCTAGCCTTAGAGGTATGAGAACACTCTTTTCCCAAGATTTATTTACTATTTTTATTTATGTATGTTACTGTATGACTGTGTGAGTTAATGTGTACCACAGGAGATAATGGGCCATGTGTGGCCAAGTAATTCAGATCTCC
This sequence comes from Rhombomys opimus, assembly GCA_010120015.1. NCBI lineage: Eukaryota > Metazoa > Chordata > Mammalia > Rodentia > Muridae > Rhombomys > Rhombomys opimus. The sequence goes on along the minus strand of REGO01000185.1, from coordinate 3,175,962 downwards.
TGAAATTATAGCTGGTTGTGGGTTACCTGATGGGGGTTCTGGGTACAATCCTGGAGTCTGCACAAGACCAATTAAGTGCTGTTAACTTGTGATCGCCATCTCCAGCCCCACTGGTAAGATTTCAGCATTCTGTGTGAGCAGGTAAGCCAGGGTAATGTTCTGATAAATAGGGAACAAATATTAGTAAATGCAGTAATTAGTCATGCTTACACTTCCGTCATTTGGGATAATGAGTTTGTTTGAACTAAAGCCTAATACTTATTGGAGTCATTAATGAATGTCGGTAGCAGACAATATTCTCACAACTCACCAATATTTGAGAAATGCAGGGTGATAACACTTCTCAGAGGATTGTGGTCTCCTTTATATTCACAGGAGGGCAGTGAAACCGTCGGCAGAACTGTCAGAAGGCCAGTTTTAGACACTGGCCACATTATGCTTCTTCTAAGTTTCCAATTTCTTTTAATTTTTACTTTATTTAATTTTTTAATTTTTATTAATTACATTTTATTCACTTTGTATCCCCCATAAGCTCCTCCCTCCTCCCCTCCCTATACCACCCTCTCACCCCCTTCTTCTCGCATGCCCCTCCCCAAGTCCACTGATAGGGGAGATCCTCTTCTCCTTCCTTCTGATCTTAGTCTATCAGATCTCATCAGGACTGGCTGCATTGTCATCTTCTGTGGCCTGGTAAGGCTGCTCCCCCCTCAGGGAGAGGTGATGAAAGAGCAGGCCAATCAGATGATTTTATTTTTAAAAACAATTTATTCACTTTGTATCCTGATTATAGCCACCTCCCTCATCTCCTCCTGGTACCACCTTCCTTCTTCTTCCCCCCACTATTCCCTCCCCCAAGTCCACTGAAAAGGGGTAGTCCTCCTCCCCTTTTATCTGAGCCTAGCCTATCAGGTCTCATCAGGACTGCTTGGATTTTCTTTCTCTGTGGCCTGGTAAGGCCTCCCTGCCAGGGGTAAGTAATCAAAGAGAAGGCAACCAAGTTTGTATCAGAGACTGCCCTTGCTCCCCTTAATAGGGAAATCCACTTAGAGACTGAGCTGCCTATGGGTCACATCTGAGCAGGAGGTCTAGGTACTCTCCATGCATGGTCATTGGTTGTTGCATCAGTTTCTGAAGGACTCCCTAGGCCCAGTGTTTTTTTTTTTGTTTGTTTGCTTGTTTGTTTGTTTTGGCTTTTTCCTGTTCCTCTTCTACTACTTCTGGTCTCTATCCTGTTTTTCCTTCTGAATGAGAATTAAGCATCTTCTCTAGGGTCTTCTTCGTTGTTTAGCTTCTTTGGGTTTGTAGATTTTACTGTTTATCCTATATTATATGGCTAATATCTTCTAGTAAGTGAATATATACCAAGCATGTCTTTCTGCTACTGGGTTAACTCACTCAAGATTATCTTTTCTAATTTCATCCATTTCCAGCAATTTCATGATTTCCCTTTTTTTCTTTTTTTTTTAGTGATTAAGTAGTGTTCCATTGTGTAATTGTACCACAATTTCTGTATTCATTCTTCAGTTGAGGTACATTTAGGTTGTTTTCAGATTCTTTCTGGCAACTACAAATAAAGCTGCTATGAACATAACTGAGAAAATGTCCTTGTTGTATGGTGGGGCATCTTTTGGGTATAATGCCCAGGAGTGGTATAGCTGGATCTTGAGGTAGTGCTATTCCCAATTTTCTGATTGTGTTATAAAAACTTGTTGCCATCCTTGAATTCCTCAAATAAGGTACATTTTACTTCTCATAATCAGCCTGATTTTCAGAGAGAAAGCTTGAAACTTAGAAAAATATTTTAATAAAATATTAAACTGTTCTCTTATCTTATTGAGTTAACGTAAAATGTGTTGCTTTTTGAAAATGCAAGTATAACTTTAGTTTCACACCTACTCATATACACAATACTTATCAAACATCTTACCTTGCTGAAATAGGAAGATTCTAACCATGAATAAGAATGTATCCAAGATGCAGAAATCCAACAGAAATCCAAAAAGTAATTATCATCTTATTTTAAAGCCACAAAACAAAACTATGTATTAACTTAGAGTTTAAGTGTGAAACTATGTAATAAATAAACCATTGTTGTGAGTTATTGATTCCAAATATTATTTTGAAAGAATAGATAATCATCACCAGAATTACAGAAAATAATATAAGATTATTCACCTATATGTGTCTTTTGTACTTTTTGCTGTGGTTTTAGAATCTCTCACTTCATAATAAAACAAATGTTCTAGTTTTACAATGGCCTAGGACAGCATTACCTAAAGATTTTTTCAGTAAATATGTATTTACTTAATGGTCGTTATGGAACTGCTGAGGCTATATGAATAGGAAATGAAATTTTACTCATATATATCAGTAGTTGTTAGTTATACAAAATTTACAATAATGTACAATGTTATTAAAAGAAAAATAGATGTGTGATAAAGGAGACTTTTTACATTATAGTTTCAATAACGTTATAAAGATAACAGCTACAAAATTGAAAGTTTAGTTAAAAAAAAAAAGGCCTAAAGACCAGAGCTTTTGTTTTTTTGCTTCAGCTATATAGCATTTCTCAGGACCTACTATAGCAAGATCTTTGGGTTCTGGTGGACACACACTTTTTGTGCTGGTGTCAAAGCATATAAGTTTAGAATGATTCTGATTCTAGGTGTTGATAACTGTTATTGTCTTGATATGTTCTATTCCTGCTTTTCTGTTGTCTCCTGTGGATTTTAGGAATGTGTGGTGGCTGATTGTTACCTAGTAGGAAGTGTGCCTTAATCCCTGCTAGCTGTTGCCTTTGAGGTTCTTAAATGCACACCCAAGGCAGGAGTAAACTAAATATTCTTATTTAGAATAAAAATAATTTCATAAAATTCTAAGGAATAGATAGACTAATACTCATATCTCTGTATGTCCAGGTACCTTCAGAGTCATCCCCCATATGAAAATGTAAATGAAGTCTTTATTTAGAAAAAAAATATTTTTTTGTAATATATCAAACCTGGGTCTTTACTCATACCAGGCAAGCATTGTCACTACGTTAAATTCTTAGCACTATTTATATTTTTTGTTTTTTAAAACAATCTTACTGTGTTGCCCTGTCTGGCTTTTTGTCTTATTTATTTGCTTAGCCTCATGACTAGCTGCGTTTCCAAGCCTTCATATGCTCCTAGGCTCAGCTTTCATAAATCAATGCAATTAGTAATTATAAATACATCTAAAAACTTTGATTTTATACTAGAGTCACGCCCATTGACTAAGTGACTGATGTGTATATGAAAATTTTATAATATTATTTCATTTATCTGGAGTGTTCCTGACATCTACCACCTTAACAACATTAAATTATACAAATATATTGTATTATTAATTACTTAGCAGTACACAAAATTATGAAGTTTCTTCATAATTATGTGGGCATTGTACTGGAAATTTGTTTATATTTTGCAATATTTGATAGGCAATAATGTCTCTGTGTATCATGAGTAGACATGTTAAAGGAAAAACATTGTTTTAATCATAATATTTCTCTTATGGAATATTAAGTTGACAGTGTAATCTTATTTTAATGATCTCAATTTAAATAAATAAAACAATCATTATCTTAATGAAAGTTCGCTTTGGATTATTGTACATTGCACTAAATCAGTCCAAATTTCAATTTAAAAATAGTAAGAAATAATGTTTGTTCCTTTTCTTGTAATTGTGACACATAATTTGACAAACATCCTATGAGAAAGAAGGTACATGTTGGTTCAGTTTGCTGTTGTAGTTTATGAAGTTGAGGATTTCATAGTAACAAAAGTTTAAGGTATTTGGTCACATTGTATCTACTTTTAAGAAACTGAAAATGATTAATATGTACCATTACTAATATCCCTTTTTTTCAGTTACATAGTCCATATAAGGTTCATAATCTCATCCAGTGAATGTTGTCATCTCTAGTAGGTAAGTCTTTCTACCTCAATTAACAGTAAAGGTCATTTCCAGTTTAAGACAAAAAAAATCATGCAAGCATAAGAAGCTTATGGGGGGGAGGGGCTGGAGAAATGGTTCACCAGTTAAGAGCACTGACTGCTCTTCCAGGAGATCAGGGTTCAGTTCCGAGCACCCATAAGACAGCTCACAACTCTCTCTAATTCCAAGATCTGAGACTCTCACACAGAGAGGTATGCAGGCAGGACACATAAAGTAAAATCAATAATAAAAAAAGTCCCATCTTCTAGGTGACTCTAAATTCTGCCAGGCTGACATTTTACGTTGTCCACCACAAATGCCTGCTGCATGCTCCGGTGAGCAACATGATAGTATTAGAGCTGTAAGTGGTATGAGAGACCAAAGCAAGGAAAATGAACATGAATATGAAAAATGAGTAAGCATCAGGTTTATTTGACAACCATGCTCCAAATTTAACTTTGCATATGGTCACAAAATTCAAATGCCTACACAATTTTCTGGAAAGAATTTTTTTCTCCACCTGACCTAGGTGTCACAGTTTGTAAAGCTGAACCACTGCAAGCACATTTCATGGAAGTAAAATGATTTCTTTCACAAGTGTCACTTTTTAAACTCTTCCTCTTACCGTGACTGGCATTTTGACACAAATGAATAAATGTAATGTAATACTTGGAGCTGATATACAAAACATTTAGATTCACGTAAATATTGACTTTTCTTTTTAATTAATTAATATTTACTTTACATCCTGATCTTAGCCTCCTCCCTCCTCTCCTTTTGGTGCCATCCTCCCTGCGTCTTCCCCCAGACCTGTTCCCTATTCCTCAGAAAAAAACAGCATCCCCACCTCAGCTCATTAGATCTCATCAGGACTGAGGGTATCCTCTTTCCCTGTGGCCTGGTGAGGTAGGTGGGGAGTGATCAGAATGCAGGCAACAGAGTCCATGTCAGTGAGCCATCACATGAAGCCTGAACTGCCCACCAGCTACATCTGTGCAGGGGTCTAGGCCCAATTTATGCATGCTCCTTGGTTGGTTCTTCAGTCTCCTCAATTCCCTCTGGGCCCTGGTTAGTTGGCTCAGTGGGTCTTCTTGTGGCGCTCCTGTCACCTCCAGGTCCTTCAATCCTTCCTCCCACTTTTCCACAAAACTCCCTCCACTTTATACTATTTGTGGCTATTGTGAAGGCGGTTGTTTCTCTAATTTCTTTCTTAGCCTGTTTCTCTTTTGTATACAAGAAGGTTACTGATTCTTTTTGAGTAATTTTGTATCCAGCAATTTTACTGAAGGTATTTACCTTCAGCAGTGAGAGTTCTCTGATGGAATTTTTGGGGTCACATGTATACTATCATATCATCTACAAATAGTGATACTTTGACCTCTTCCTTTCCAATTTGTATCCCCTTGATCTCCTTTAATTATCTTATTGCTCTAGCTAGGACTTTAAGTACTATATTGAAGAGATATGAAGAGAGTGGACAGCCTTGCCTTGTCCCTTATTTCAATAGGATTGATTTAAGTTTCTCTCAATAAAATTTGACATTGGCTATAACCTTGCTATATATTGTCTTTATTGTGTTTAGGTATGTACCTTGTATCCCTGATCTTTCCAAGATATTTAACATGAAGGTGTGTTGGAGTTTGTCAAATGCTTTTTCAGCATATAATGAGATAAACATGAACATTGTTTTGTTTTGTTTTGTTTTTTCAGTTTGTTTATATGGTAGTTTACGTTGATGGATTTTTGTATATTGAACCACCCCTGCATGACCTGGGATGAAGCCTACTTGATCATGGTGGATGACTTTTTTTTTTGTATGCACCAGGTTCTCTGCATTTTTTTACATTTTTTTATTAATTACACTTTATTCACTTTGAATCCCCCATAAGGCCTACCCTCCTCCCCTCCTGATCCCACCCTCTCTCCCCTTTCTTCAGGCATGCCCCTCCCAAGTCCACTGATAGGGGAGGTCCTCCTAATGGGAAGAGGGGCTGCCTCTGACATAATCTGATTGGCCTGCTCTTTGATTACCTCCCCCTGAGGGGAGAGCAGCCTTACCAGGCCACAGAAGATGACAATGCAGCCACTCCAGATGAGATGTGATAGACTAATATCAGAAGGTGGATGACATTTTTGATGTGTTTTTTGATTCAGTTTGTGAGTATTTTGTTGATTATTTTTGCAACAATGTTCATAAGGAAGTTAGTCTGAAATTCTTTGTTGGCTCTGTGTGGTTCAGGTATGAGGGTTACTGTGATCTCATACAATGAATTTGGCAGTGTTCTTTTGTTTCAGTTTCTGAAATAGTTTGATGAGTATTGGTATTATTTCTTCTTTAAAAGTCTGATAGAATTCTGCGCTGAAACCCTCTGGCCCTGTTCTTTTTGTTTGTTTATGTGGGAGACTTTTAATGACTACTTCTTTCTTAAGAGGTTATAGGTCTATTTACATTGTTTACTTTATCTTGATTTAACATTGTTATATGGTATATATCAAGAAAATAATCCATTTTATTTAAATTCTTACAATTTTGTGTTACACAGACTTTTGAAGTACAACCTAGAGAGTCATTGGAATTTCTGTTGTTCTGTCCCCATTTCATTTCTGATTTTGTTGATTTGGATACTGTTTTTGGCGTTTAGTTATTTGGCTACGGGTTTGTCTATCTTGTTGATTTTCTCAAAGAACCAGTTCTTGGTTTCATTGATTCTTTGTATTTTTCTCTCTGTTTCTAATTAATTGATTTTAGTCCTGAGTTTGATTATTTCCTCCTGTCTACTCCTCTTGTGTTGTGTTTGCTTCTTTTATTTATAAAGCTTTCAAGTGAGCTGTTAAGTTGCTAGTATGGGATATCCACAGTTTCTTTATACAGACACTTAATACTGTGAACTTTCCTTTCAGCACTTCTTTCATAGTTGGGTATGTTGTGCCTTCATTTTCATTTTCAGAAAGTCTTTAATTTCTCCCCTAATCCAATAGTCATTGAGTAGGGAGTTGTGTAGTTTTCATGAGGGTGTAGGCTTTTTGTTGTTTCTGTTGTTGTTGAAGTCCAGCTTTAATTGATGGTGGTCTGATAAAGTACAGTACATTAAGTCAATTTTCTTTTGTCAGTTGAGGTTTGCTTTGTGACTGACTATATGGTCAATTTAAGAGAAGCTTCCATATGGTGCTGTGAACAAAGTATATTCTTTTGGGTGAGAAGTTATGTAGGCATTTATTAGGTTCACTTGATTCAGGATAACTGTTAGTTTCTTTATTTCTCTGTTAGTTTCTATCTCTATGATCTGTCCACTGCTGAGAGTGGGGTGTGAAAGTCTTCTACTATTAATTTTGGAATCTGGAATCATATTGAGGAAGGCAGAAATACCTTGAAGGTCTGAGGGTGGTACCATGTGTGTCTGACAGCCAGGGTGCTCTCCTATCTCCAGGGGAAACATCAATGGTTGCTGGCATTTTGGAGTCACCATCACTGCAGCTAGGTTGCCCTGCTGACACTACACTCCTGGTACTCAGACTCTGCTAAGGTCTGCTCTCTTGGATCGGGGACCATGTACACTCCTCCTGTCCGGCTGCTCCCCAAAGGGAGACCCATAGAACCATGGGCTGGATGCTGGATTCCTGTGCCTGGTAGTTGGGAGGTGTACTCCTGTAGTAGGAGGAGTCTGGGTTCCGGGTGTTGAACCCTTGCATTTCTGGAACTTGGGAGTGACGTCCCAATAGGGGGAAGGGCCCAAGTGCTGGCTGTGTGACCCCTGAACCCAGTAGTTGGGGTGTTGGAACTGTGTTTCCCTGGAACCCGGGATGGCTCCTCTCATCCGGGCAACACAGAGATTGGCGTTTTGGAGTCAGCAGTCAGGTCACTCACTTGGTCTGTAGTCTCTGCTCCTCAGATCCTGTACGGGTTGGGAGCTGCCATCTTGGAAAGTCTCCACACACTGAGTTTTTAAAGAGAAGAAGTAGAAATACCACTTACATGTTACATGATGTATAGTAGTTTGTAGAGCACGACCACAGATGCATTCACTAACGTTGGCTTGCATAGTGTGCATTGATCACGGCGGAGGCATGGAGCCGTCTCATGGTTGACCCCACTTTCTCTATGAGCCTTCCAGAAGTCAAACTGACATGGCGTAAAGGAAATCTCTCACAGTCATGTTTTATGTGTTAACATAACACAGTATGTTTTATCTAATGCGATTAATGATCATGGTAATATTTGTGTGCTTTTTTCAATTTTTGTATTTATTGAGATTTTCATACATAAGTACTGTATTTATAATATCATTTTCCCATACCTCTCTTACCTCCAAATCCTTTTGTATACTCCCCTACTCAAATTCATGAACTCCTATTCTTTAACTATGATATACATATATATTTATATATATATATATACACACACACGTTCCATCTCTATATCCTATATAGGGTTGTATATATGAAGGCTATATAAGACTTGTTCTAACTCTCTCAGCAACCATTAATTTTCTTAACACTTCATTTAGGGCTGACATCATGTGGGATTTCCTACACTGGTGTTGGCATGCCAATGTAGTTCTTATTTAGGAAAAAAAGATGATGATGAGCTAAACATACTTATTTGTGTAAGCACTCAGAAAGCAGTTCAAAATTATACTGGTTTAGGGACATGTCAGTAGGAAGTTATCTTCCAGGGCTCATGAGTGTACCAGCTGTGGGTGATGTGCAACTTATGGAGTGAGTTGCACATCGAGTCTTATCTGCAATTTCTGGGAGGTAACCAAGGATAATGGCAATATTGTATATTTTAGGGGGAGGATGGTTGTTGAACTCCACCAACCAAAAACTTAAAAAGCGGTTTCTGATGTTTGATACTAGGGATTTTGTTAGTCTTAGGCTTTGGGGAGAAATGTTCACACTCCAAGTGGCATCTTTTCATTTAAATTACACATGCATACACACATAATCTTTTTGTTATTTTTATTTTAATAATCAAAATTTAATGATTATATATTTGAAAAAGTGCAGTATATTTTGATATTTTTATGAAAGATGCAGTGTATTTTATTTATTTTTAATAAATACATTTTATTTTAAATATTTTTAAAAAATATTTTATTCAGTTTACATATTTGTTGTAGCCCAATTACTCCTCCCCTCCCAGGTCCACCTTCCTTCCCTCCCTCCTCTCCTTTTCCATCCAGCCCAGCTAATCAAGTTGCATTATGAATGAGCTGTTCTCTCCCCCTCTAACCTGGCAACGCAGTCCTGCCAGCAGGAAATGATCAGAAAAATTGGCAACTGAGTCTTTGATGTAGTTCTCACTTCCCTTATTAGCGAACCACATTAGGCCTTTTCTGCCCATCTGCTACATCTTTGTAGGGGGGCTGGGTCCAGTTTATGCATGGTCCTTGGTTGATACTTCAGTCTTAGCAAGTCCCTCTGGGCCCTGGTTAGTTGGCTCTCAGTCTTCTTGTGGAGCTCCTGCCACCTCCAGCTCCTTTTCTCTTTCCTCCCACTTTTCTGAAAGTCTCCCTACATACCATCCAATGTTTGGCTGTGAGTCTTGGCATCTGTTTTGAGGAGCTGCTGGGTAGCACCTCTCAAAGGACATGCTCAGTCAGGCTCCTGTCTGCAAGTTTAGCAGAGCATTGTTCACACTGTTAGAGGCTGGCACTCTCCCATAGGGTAGGTCTTTGATTGAGCCAGCCTTGGCTGAGCATGCCTGCAATCTCTGCTCTATATGCTTGATCTTTATCCCTGCACATATTGTAGGAAGGGTAAATATTGGGACAAAGTTTTTGTGGGTGGGTTGGTGTTTCCCTCCCTCTACTAGGAGAGTAGTCTAGTTAGTGGGTAACATCTTCCATCTCTTTGGCCTCTTCTCCCGGGAGTCTCTGCTTGATTACCCCTCATTTGTTCCCAGGACCCTACCCTGACCTAGGTCTCCAGCTTCTCACAGAGGTATCCCATCCTCAGTTTCTCTTTTCTCTACAGTCCTTCTTGATCTTGCTGTACCCAGGTCTGTTCTCCACCCTCTAAACTCTGTCTACTCTCTTCCACCTTTTTTCTTTATCTTTAGCCACTACCTCTATCTATTTTATCTCGCCTTCTGAATGAGATTTATACTTCCTCCCTGTATCCTCTATGTTACTTATCTTTTTTGAGTCTGTGCCTCATCATGTGCTTATCATGTACTATATGGCTAAAATCAGTTTATGATTTATATACATACTGTGTGTGTCTTTCTGCCTCAAGGTTACCTCACTCAGGATGATACTTTCTAGTTCCATCCATTTGCCTGCAAATTTCTTGATTTCTTTGTTTTTAATAGCTGAGTATTATTATATTGCATAAATATGCCACAGCTTTATTTATGTATTTATTTATGTATGTATTTATTTATTTATTTATAACTATTTATCACTTTGTATCCAGGCAGTAGCCTTCTCTCTCCTCTCCTTCCAGTCCCACCCATCCTCCCTCTTCTCTTCCTATGTCCCTCTCTTAGTCCACTGATAGGGGAGAACCTTCTCCCTTTCTACCTGACCCTAGCCTATCAGGTCTCATCAGGACTGGCTGTATCATATTCCTCTGTGGCCTGGCAAGGCTGCACCCCCAGGAGGAGTTGATAAAAGAGCCAGCCACTGAGTTCATGTTAGAGACAGCCCTTGCTCCCCTTACTAAGGAACCCAGTTGGAGACTGAGAGCCTTCAGCTTCATCTGAGCAGAGTAATTCCTCTTCATGCATGGTTCTTGGTTGGAGTATCTATCTCTTCAGGCCTGCCTGGACCAAGGTTTTTGGCTCTGTTGGTCTCCTTGTGGACCTCTTGTCCCTTCCAGGTCTATCATCCACTTCCTCCATAACGTTCCCTTCACTCTGCCCAATTTTTGCTATGAATCTCAGCATCTGCTTTGATACCCTGATGGGTAGAGTCTTTCAGAGGCCCCCTGCGGAAAGCTACTGTCCTGTTCCCTGTTTTCTTCTATTTCTAATGTCTATCCTATTTTCCCTTCTGAATGAGGATTAAGCCTTTTCCCTAAGGTCCCCTGTGTTGTTTAGCTTCCTTAGGAATATAGATTTCAATATGTTTGTCCTGTATTCAGTCTTTGGTTGAGGGACATCTAGGTGGTTTCCATATCCTGGCTATTGTCAATAAAGCTGCTATGATCATAGTTGATCAAGTGTTTTTGTTGTATGGTGGAGCATCTTCTGGAAATATACCCAAAAGAGGTATAGCTGGCTCTTAAAGTAAAGCTATTCCTACTTTTCTGAGAAAGTGCAGATTGATTTCCAATGAGGTTGCACAAGTTTATACTCTACCAGCATGAAGGAGGGTTCCCCCTTCTCCACACCCTCACCGGCATGTGTTGTCACTTGGGATTTTGATCTTAGCCATTCTGATAGGTGTGAGATGGAATCTCGGAGTTGTTTTGATTTGCGTTTCCTTGATAACTAAGAACTCTGAGCATTTCTTTAAGTGTTCCTCCACCATTTAAGATTCCTCTGTTGAATATTCTCTACTTAGCTCTGTATCCCATTTTTTATTTTAAATTAAATTTTTATTCTTTTATATTAATTACATTTTATTTACTTTTTATCTCAGCTGTAGCCCCATTCTTCATTTTCTCCCAACCCTGCCCTCCCTCCCTTATCTCCTTGCATTCCCCTCTCCAAGTCCACTGATAGGGGAGGTCTTTCTCCCTTTCCATCTGACCATAGCTTATCAGGTCTCAGATCATCAGCCCTCACTCAGAAAGACAAACGGGATGGACTTGGGAAGAAAGAGAAAATAGGAAACAGAACAGGAGCCTACCACAGAGGGCCTCTGAAAGACTACCCAGCAGTGTATCAAAGCAGATGCTCTTAACCAAACTTTGTATCCCACTTTTTAATTGTTTTTTTTTTTTTATTGGTTCAGGGCCACCTACCCAGAAGTGGCATCTCCCACAGTTAGTAGGACCCTCTTAGATAAATCATTAATTTAGAAAATGCCCCACATACTTGCCTATGGTCCAATCTGGTGGAAGCATTTTCTCAACTGTGGTTGCCTTTTCCTAGATAATTCAAGTCTGTGTCAAATTGACAAAAAGATCTTCCCAGCACAGAAGATAAGTGGTAAGTGGTTTTTGCCTTTTTTTAAATCTGTGATGCCTCACTCTGTAAAGTATTTTCTAGTTCCTTCCATTTACCTGTAAACTTCATGATTTTATTTTTTTACATATGAATACTATTCCATTGTGTATATGTATTATAATTTGATTATCCATTCATATGTTAGAGAGTATTTATAGGGCAAGATATTCTGAAGGATTGGAATGTATATCCCAAAATTCATTGGGGAACAGTGCTTTCTTTGTAATATTTGAGATTGAACATCACAAACCCAATAAGCTGCTCCACTGATCTTTGGCCTATATTGTATCAAACTATTATATAACTCAGAACTAATATTGAAATTTTTATCTACAATTCATTGAGATCCTCCATAATAAGTTTTCATGTGATTTTGTATTAACCCATAATATGATACTGAATAACAAAAACAAAGTTAAATAACTGATGAAATTAAAGTCAAACACTCTTTTTCCTGTCTAAAAGTTGTCATATTAATGAGTTTTGGAAATGTTTATTCTCAGAAACTGGCATTCCAGATGGCATGGATACCCTTGAACACGTAAATAAGCCAGAGATATGACATACACAAAAAGTGTTCCAGGCAGCTGTTGTTACTGGCTGCTGTGCTCTGGGAAGCTTATTGAAAGCTGCATCCAATATTGCCCTTTCTCAATGTATCATGACACTAGCATATCCTAAACAATGAGAAAATGCTCCAACACTCAGCGATGAGGCAATCAGGTCAATTATATTCACTCCCATATTTCTCAGGCTAGGAAGACTAAACAATCGCACAAGCTGGACCCTGTAAGAGGCCTCCCTAAAGAAGAAAAGATGAAATCACATTCTGTCATGGACCCCACTAGCCAGATGATGCTCATGTTCATTTTGAGAAGAGTCATTTTTCTTCTAAATTACTACAAAGTTACAATATGTGTTAATTATTTCCCTTAATGCCATTAACTACAACTTGGCCATAAGAGTAAAATTTATTCTTCCTCTTCCTCTTTTTCCCCTTCTTCCTTCTCCTCCCCCTCCTCATCTACTTCTTTGTATCATTGTTGGAGGAAAAAGAGGTTGAACTATAAATATAAGTGTATACTAAAAAGCAAACTAATGACTAATTGATGCTCAGGCAATAGTTGGATTCTGAAATTTGTTGTTACTAACCTTGTCATTCGAGCCAACACTGCCTCTGAATGTCAGCTCATATTCTAATACTTGTGAGTACATTAATGAGCCAACATGCCAGGATTTTGATGAAAAAAAATCAAACTTATTGCCAAGTTTACTAAATTCCTAGTGGTATTTTGAAGAATTCAGTTTATGTGGTAAAATTCTTAGAGTGTGTTCTAATATTAGTCAATTACTTGGAAGTTTCCTATTAACATAGGTCAAAATATTTGTGATACCTAAAAGGAAAAGCATCTTTTCTGCATGCTTGTTTAGCTGATTTTTGTAAAGGTGGAGACTAATTTCTACAGATGATACGATTTTTGTGACAATTATTTTCCCCTGTATCTTTACTTTTATTAACAGTCTAGTTCTATAAAGACTAGATATGCCATTTTATTCTACACTCTTCAGCAATAATCATTGTTTTAAATTTTTTGTTCATAAGCTGGGCAGTAAAGAGCTAAGTCAGTAAATAGTTTGCCTTGTGGGTATGAGGACCTGAGTTTGATATACAGAACACACATTAAAAATTGTGTTAGGCAGAATAGCTCAATTTGTACTACAAGTATGGAGGAAGTGAAGACAGGTTTATTCTTATAGCTCAAAAACTAGGAATCTGGGATACAAAGTAAATAAACTGTAACTAATATAAAAAATAAAAATTAAAAAAAAGAAAATTATAAAAAAACCAGGAATCTAAATTTACTAGGTGATATACATGGAAGTAAAAGAACTTGCCACTGACAAAGGCAAATGCCTTCTACGCCAAGACCTAGGTCAATCTTCTTGCCATGGTCCTTATGGAAATACATATGGGATACAAGGGTGCTAACACATTCGTGAACTTGTGAGCACATGAACATGCACACATATACACACAAAGCATAAAAAAGTTTTGTTCTCTTAGTGATATTTTGAAACTCAACTCAGCTATGTTACACTTGGATTATAATGAGTACCCATTTCCACTCTCAAAGTACTAGTATATCTTGTTTAATTTATTTTTTTCAAATAATTTCAGCTCTATCCTTGATTTTATCAATCTTTAAAACTGAAGTCATCAATGTCCCTAGTGAATAACTATTAATAAAATATTGTATAACTCTCTAGCCAATTTGTAATTAATCAAAATTCCTGAAGTGTTTCACAAGTTAGAGACAGTGCCAAAATGTGTGGTGTGACAGTATAGAAAGAAGTTATACTAAAAATGTGATAAGGTCTATGCTAATAATTTTCTGTTTCCTTTCACAGTTTTGATTCTCACAAAACTGTGAACTACTCATTAGTAACTCTATTTTACAAAGTGGAAAAAATATAAATTACTGAGTTAAAATGATGCACTCAGAATCATATTGCCAGAAATTTTAGAACCATTGCTATTCTGGCTTTATGAATTACTCAGGCTGGCGGCTTAGAAAACAGTTTTAAAGTGTTTTTAATCTCTTAATGCATGAGCTAGAATTTGTGCTTGTGTCTTACTTTGATTTAAATTTTAATATGAAATTATTTTATAGACAAATATGAAGCAAAATTTGACCTTTTACAAAGAGCCTTGGTCATGAGACAACTTCAACAGAATTATCTGAATGCAGTTTTGATCCCAAACTATATATGTCTAAACTTCCCTCTGAAGCAACGCAAGCCAGGCTTCCATTTTTTTTGCACTGCTCTCAATATTCTTAGCTTCCAATATCCAATAAAATAGTGTACTGAGCTCTCAACATTTATGGATTTTTTTAGCCCCATTTTATAAAGTTCTTCAACAACCCTCCCACAAAATCATGGTCAGATGTGTCATAGAAATACTCTGTTATGCTCTACCAACTTGTCTTTGTTATGGTTAATAAGAAAGAACTTGAAGAAGATATCAGAAGATCAAAATAACTCCACGTTCATGGATGTAGGATGAACATAGTAAAATTGACCATTTTACCAAAAGCTATCTACAGACTCAATGCACTCCTCTTCAAAATTCCAACACAATTCTTTAAAGACCTTGAAAGGACAATTCTCAGCTTCTCAAGAAAAGACAAAACAAAACAAAACAGGAAAACTGAAAACAGAATGGCTAAAACAATAAAAAGAGTGGCTCAAGCTCTCACATGTCAAGTTGTACTACAGAGCTATAGTAATTAAAACAGCATGGTATTGGCATAATTACAGACATGATCAATGGAATTGAACTGAAAGCCTATAGAATTGAAACCACACCTACAGATATCTGACTTTTTAAAATAAAATTCCAGACATAAACACTCGAATAAAGATAGCTATTTCATCAAGTCGCGCTTCCAAGGATGTCTGCATGTATTATGCGACTAGATCCATATCTATCACCCTGCACAAAACTAAACTACAAGTGGATCAAAAGCCTCAGTATCAAAAACAGACACACCGTCACACAAGCTGGAATAATTTGAAAGGAGGGAACCTCATTTGAGGAAATATCTCCATGTGGGGATGACTCCAGCAGCGGGAAGTATGGAGACTGAGGTAGTCACCTTCTATAGACAGGCAGAACTTCCAGGGTGGGACAGGGACACCCACCTACCCACAAAACCCTTGGCCCAAAATTTACCCTGCCTACAAGATGTGCAGAGATAAAGGTGGAGCAGAGATTGAGGGAAAGGTCAAACAATGACTGGCCAAAATTGAGACCCCCCCATGTGAGAGAGCCAGCCCCTGACACTGTTAACCATACTCTACTATGCTTGCTGACAGGAGCCTAACATAACCACCCTCGGAGAGAATCCACCTGGCAGTGGATCGAAACAGATTCAGAGACTCACAGCCAAACATTAGGTGGAGCTTGGGGAGTCTTGTGGAAGAGTTGGGGGAAGACAGAGAAACCCAGAGGACACAAGAACTCCACAAGAAGTCCAACAGTGTCAACTAATCCAGGCCCATGGGGGTTTATAGAGACTGAACCACAAACCAAAGAGCAAGCAAATGCTGATGATGGGCAGCTTAGTCTTTGTGAGAGTACCCTGCAGTTGGAGCAAGTCTGTCTTTGGCATGAACTCTGTTTTCTGCTTTTGGATCTCTTTCCCCTAGCTCTGTTGCCTTGGTGGGCTTCAGTGGAAGATAATGTGGTTATTCCTGGTGAGACTTGATGTGCAGGCACAGGTTGGTTCAGGGGTGGGTTGAGGGGTTCCTTTCTTGAGGAGAAAGGGAAAGTGGGAAGAGGGTGGGACTTAAAGGAGAGGAGGGAGGGGGCTGAGGATGGGATGTAAAGTCAATACCTAAATACATTAGTGAGGGGAACAAAAAGATTCAGTTGTAAAGCATTTGCTTAATGGGTGATCAGTGGGGTGGCCCCATACCATAATTGCTGCAATCCCTGGCCTAGTGGTTTTGGATTCTAAAAGAAATCAGGCTGAAGAGCAGTGATTCACAAGCCAGTCAGCAGCACATCTCCATGGCCTCTGCCTCAGCTCCTTCCTGCAGGTTCTGGCTATGTTTGAGTTCCAGTCCTGACTTCTTTGGGTGATAAACAGTGATATGGCAGTGTGAGCCAAATAAGCCCTTCCCTCCGCAACTTGCTTTTGGTCGTGGTGTTTCATCGTAGCAATAATATTTCTATATTTCTTATGGGATGATAGTGGCAAAAAGTGTTACAGAAAGGATGTAACACTTTAAAACTTAAATAGAAAACAAACAAACAAACAAAAACTCTGGAAGCTCTGAGAGCCTCTGAGAGCACCTCTGCAATGTCATAAGCAGAAGCAGCCAGGCCTGAAGGATACAGTGAGCTTCACTTGTTCAGTCTCTCTGTCTCTAGGATTAGGCACCCGTCACTGGAACTTGTTGTAAAAGCTGAGTTTATTTTTAGCTTTAATTTGGTAGTGCTGAGTTTATTTCTCTGTTGTTGTTCTGAGGGCAGTGTTCTAATTCCCTGGTTTCACTCTTCTCCCTCTTCCTCCTTTTCCCTTTCACCCTCTTTTCCAACTGTTTTTATATTAGGGTCTGAAAATATTCACATGTACGTCTCCTGTTTGTTTCAGAATTCCAGCCACCAACAATTATGCATTTTATTTTTTCTTAATTGAGCTTCTGAATTAGTCTTTGAATGGATTTTGTTGGAGAGCAGTAAGAATAAGCATTATTATGATGATTGCAGACTCCATTTAAAACTATTTAAGTAAATTCTAAGTCATGTTAGCATAATAATATTATTATTGTCAAAACATCTATTAGTGGACTTGGAAAGGGGCAGGGAGGAGATGAGGGAGGGAGGGTGGGATAGGGAAGGAATGAGGGAGCGGGATACAGCAAGGAAACAGAGTTAATAAAATGTAACTAATAATAAAAATAAAAAATGAAAAACCATCTGTTCAATAACAATATAGTATAGGGTGAGACAATAGATAATATTTGAACTATATGGTTTTACACATACATATGTACACCTGTACACAAAAAATATATTCAACATATTCAAAATGTTTGCTATAGGTCAGAGTTTTGTTATATTACTGCATATGTATAAAAATGAAATGACCCAGTACCTAGCATCAGAATAAGTTTCATGTCCCACATGTGATTTCTGTACCCATGGGGAGCACAATTTAATCAGGCTCAGGCAGCTTGAGCTAAGTTACTCAAACAGAGGGCATCACAGTACATCATAAATCAGGGAAGGCTTATCTGTTGGGGGGTGGCAGAGATAATACAGCCTATTTATTTTGCTTTGTGATGATCATATTTGATATAAAGATAGAACTTGAATGGAAGGTAATGAGAAGGCAGTATGGCTTTTCTGTTGTCTCTCAGGCTGAAAGGCAGTTGATAGCTTACAAATCATCTCCAATTCTGATGCAGTTTTTCAGGTTTTTTGGTATAGTTTGTGTACATGTATGACACAGTGTGCACAAGGTATGATAACAGAGAAGCTTCTAGTTATGCAGTAATAAGTCAGTAATTACTCAACCTGAATTTTGTACTGTCTTAATTGAACATCAATTTCAGCTGAAACCATAATTAGTGACAATAAAATGATAGAATTATTCAAACTCTTCTCAAATGAACAGCACAGCAGTTTAGTGGCTTTTTTTTTCTTTTGATGGTCCACACATGGGTTTTTAGACTGATAATTTCCACACATTAACCTTTGTATCATAATTTTTTTCTGTTCAAGAAAATATCTGCCACCATGAACTTTTTCAGTTTGTGCTTCTTTTAATGAGAATATAGAAAAAACTTTTACTCCAGTGTTGTGAACAAAACTAAAGAAGTAATCCTGAGAACCACGGACATCAGCCAAGTTCCAGCACTCTATTATGATTACTTAATTATTATTATATTTATTATTATTACACAGAGCTCAGGCCAATCAAACCTGTGAACAGAAGGATTTGAAGTTGTCTCTTGTTCGTGAAATTCAAGGAATATGAAAACAATCGGATGCATTAGACTGTGATGTGGAAGGACATATTGATTCTAGAGTAGGTGAATAAATCAGAGCCTGAGATGTCATGGAGAGAGTCCACCCATCTCAAGATAAAACTTCCCCTAAACTTTCTACTGCTATTATGATTACAGGTAAGAACATGGAAAAGTTGGGACAATCTAAAGCCACCTAGAAAAATTTCCTACAGTTTCAAACCCTTTAGATAACCTGTCAAATCTAAGTATTTTTTCTAGATTCGGTCCCACAAAATTAAATATATATATTTATTTATGGTATATATCATATATATATGATATACGTATTACCATATATAATTTATGGTAATCCCTTTAGTATTGCTCTTTGTTCTCAGAATTTGTTTTACTATCTGAGGTATTTTGTGTTTCCATATGAATTTTAGGATTTTAAAAATTTGTTTCTTTAACAAATGTTGTAGCAACTTTGATTGGCATTGCACTGAACCTGGAATTTCTTTTTTTGTCAGATGGTCATTTTCTTATTATTAATTCTACCAATCCATAGCCATGGGAGGCCTTGCCATCTTGTATCATTCTCAGTTTCTTTCTGTGGATGTTTAAGGTTTTTTTAATTTTTTAGAGGGTTTTCACTTCCTTCATCAGATTTAATGCCAAAATGTTTTATTTGAGATTTAACTTCTTTTTTTTTTAAAGTGCAATGTTTTTATTTTTATTTTTTTTATTTTTATCAGTTACATTTTATTAATTCTGTATCCCAGCCGTGCCCCAAACCCTCATTCCCTCCCAGTCCCTCCCTCCCTCCCTCATCACCACTGTGCCCCTTTCCAAGTCCACTGATAGGGGGGGACCACCCCCCATTCATCTGATCCTGTTTTATCAGGTATCTTCATTGAGTTCCTGTTAGAAATAGTCCTTGTTCCCCTCACTTTGGGAAACCAATTGGTTACTGAGCTACCACAGGCTACATCTGAGCGGAGGTTCTAGGTTATATCCATACATGGTCCTTGGTTGAATGTCAGTTTCAGAAAAGACCCTGTGCCCAGATATATTTGGTCTTTGTGGAGCTCCTATCCTTTCCCCATCAGACTAACTCCCCTTCTTTCTTATGATTCCCTGTACTCTGCCAAAGGTTTGGTCATGAGTCTTTGCTTTGAAAACACTGCTAGTTAGAGTCTTTCGGATGCGCTCAGTAGACTCCTGTCATGTGTTCAATGCACATCCCATCTGTCTTTCTAAACGAGGATTGATCATCTTACCCCATGTCCACTCTCTTGATTATCTTTTTTAGGTGTATAGATTTCATTATGTTTATCATATCTTATAGGTCTATATAAGTGAGTATATACCGTGTTTGTCTTTCTCCTTCTGGGATATTTCACTCAGAATGATCTTTTCTAGATCCCACCATTTGCCTGCAAATTTCATGATTTCCTCCTTTTTGATTGCTGAGTAGTATTCCATTGTGTAGAAATACCATAATTTCTGTACCCATTCTTCCGTTGATGGACATCTGGGTTGTTTCCAGGTTCTGGCTATTAAAAATAAAGCTGCTATAAACATGGTTGAACAAGTATCCCTTTTGTGTACTTGAGCAAGCTTTGGGTATATACCTAGCAGTGGTATAGCTGGGTCTTGAGGAAGCACTATTGCTAATTGTCTTAGAAAGCGCCAGATAGCTTTCCAGAGTGGTTGTACCAATTTACATTCCCACCAGCAGTGGAGGAGGGTTCCCCTTTCTCCACAACCTCTCCAGCATGTGTTGTCACTTGAGTTTTTCATCTTGGCCATTCTGATGGGTGTAAGGTGATATCTCAGGGTTGTTTTGATTTGCATTTCCCTGATGGCTAATGAGGATGAGCATTTCTTTAAGTGTTTCTCTGCTGTTCGATATTCCTCTGTCGAGAATTCTCTGTTTAGCTCTGTTCCCCATTTTTTTATTGGATTACTTGGTTTGCTGCTTTTCAGCTTCTTTAGTTCTTTGTATATACTTGATATTAGTCCTCTGTCAGATAAAGGGTTAGTGAAGATTCTTTTCCAGTCTGTAGGAAGACTCCGGGACACGTACTGCTGATCTTTGCCTGCCGCTAAAGGGCTTGGAGCTCTGCCCCGGCGGCTGTATACCTCAGGCAGTTAGGTCTGCTCTGAGAAAGACCAGTCAGCTGTGCTGCTGTGCCGAGGTGGAGGGAGGTCTGGGGGAGGGGAGTGCCGCGAGATTAAAGGATTGTTTCTCTCCTTCCCCAAACAAGTCCCTGGGTGACCTGAGACCAAAGTTTTCACCTCCTGTGATGTTCCCTGTCGTCTAGAAAGCTCCACAGTTGTCTTCCTGGGTTAGAGGTCCTTCCATTCACCAACTCAGAAGTTCAGGTATTCCACTGCTCAGAAACTGTGTGTGCTCGTCGCCATCTTGGCCCCGCCCCCCCCCCGAGATTTAACTTCTTTTAGAATAAAATAACTACATATACAAACATAATATGTATCCAAGACAAATTACATAGGAACAAAAAAATTAATACTTCTTAAAAAATTTATATTTCATTATACATCTAAATGAAGTTGGACTGCTTAGTCCAACTTATACAAGGTGATATCTTAAGATTATTCTTGTTACATATAAAGCACTATCAATTTGAGCTAATTGTATTCCAATCCTGTGAAATTAATATAACTTATATGGATCAATTTAGGGTCATGCTACATAATATCATGCAGGATATCTAATGATAAGTTATATGAATAACAATATTTAAGTCCATAGTTGATTTTAATCAAATGTGAATGCATATTACAAAATTATGCTTCTAAATGTTCACTCTACGTGTCTTATTCATCTTTTTACTTGAAAATTATTCTATTGATAAAAATTCAAGTGAGTCAGGTAACTAGAGTCCCATATACTTAAAAAGAAAATATAAGAAAGGAGAATTGCTTGAGTCCATTAGCTCAAAACGAGTGTGGGCAACATAGCAAGACTGTCTGAAAATGTTGAGGAAAGAAAATTGAAGTTTATCACAAATATATGATAAACATGACCCTTTTGTAATTTCAAAGCATTTACCATTGGGTAAGAATATTTCTAATATTGTGAAGCAATCATCTACTTTTGTGATATCATTTTAACACAATTAATAAGTAATTTGTGAAGTTTGTAATTTGTTTCAAAGATTTGTTTTTATTATTTTTAATTATGCATCTCTCTGTGTGTTTACTGTGTCTGTGCATGCTATGTGCATGCCTGTATGAGTTTGTGTAAAATCTATGGAGAAGAAACATTATTACTAATATAATAATATATGTTTCAAAAAATGGTGAAATCAAAAGATCTGAAGAAACATGATAAATGAAGAGAAGAGAACAGTCAGGATACAAAGTGAATAAACTGTATTAAATAATAATAAAAAAACATACTGAGGAGCTATTCAAAAGAGCAGGAATCAATCAAATCAGACTTCTGATGTCATAAGTCAGAGGGGATACATATGAAATATAAATAATTGACCAAGACTAGCATGTCATTCTTCATTGAGAGGGACCTAAGTGGAAAGAGCAGGGAGATGAAAAGATGAAGATAGAAAAGCTAAGGTCAAAAGCTTGTGCCAACCTGCCTTATGCCAAGCATATTTATTTAAAAATGTGGCATCTTATGTGTTATTTAAACTTGAAAGACAGGCAGAGTCAGGTAAAATCTAAGCCAGCAATCTCATACAAAGAGAATACAAGGTATTTTAAGCACATCACAGACGAAGTACACAGTAACCTTGAAACTGATGACAATATCTTTCTTCTGTGGGAAGAGCTGGTTTTTGTGATCCAAATCCACAACTCTCCCAAGGCCCCAGTCCAAGGCCATCACCGGCTCCTCCACACACGTTTCTGATTTTAGCTAACACACTGTGTTCATTCTGCAACTATCAAGCCCTCAGGAAAAACCTTCCAAGCACCTGACCCAGGCTGTTACTGGCTCTGTCATGCATGTTCCTGGTTTAGAGAAAAAGCTATGTTCTTTACCACACATCAAGGCTTCATGGAAAGCCTCAGCTATGTCGAGTCTTCAACCAACAACTGCTTGAAGAAAATGGCTTCAATTTTGCTCAGTGTGTAAGAAAGACATACTGAAGTAGAAATACATACTGTATATAATAACTCCAGGGATAAGACAGAAAGTGTTGCATGATCAACACTCACCTATAATCAAACAATCAGAAGGCCTAATCAGGATGTCCACAAGTTTAAGATCATCTTGTGCTATAAGATGATTTATGTCACCCTGCACTATAGAGTAGGACTTTGAAAATTCAAAAAAAGAAAAAAATACTGAAAATATTCTGAGGAAAAAAAATATTTCCACTTATGAAATGTATCCATGCTGTTGAATGCTAAAATCCCTGGAGAACAGTAATTTACTCCTGAACTGCATTTGTTATTTAAATGCTCCTAGTAGATATTATATGGAGAAGCATTGCATAAACCCCAGAGAAAACTATTGTATCCCAGAAACTTGATAATTAAAGCAATATTTCTAGCATTGTGACATAGCTAGCCTAAAAATAAACTATTTTAACAAAAATACATAGAGTAGAGTTAGTCTAATTTAAAGATTAGTAATGCATGCAATTCTTTCTTTACACAATAAAGGTAATCAAATGCTTGAGAAAAATCAAGCTTTCCAATATCATAGTCCTAATATAAATTTAGATCAAGATTTTAAAATTTTTATGGCAGTTATAAGTATTGAAATATTAAATGTATTTGTATTCTCCCTATGTAAACATGTACATCTCTTTAAAGCTTTGTTTGTTTGTTATCTCACATTCATGAGTGTTTTGCTTGTATGTATCTGTGCGTACTGAATACGTCCCTGGTGTCCATGGAGGGCAGAAGAGGCCATGTACTTCCAGGGCATGGAGTTATAGGTGGTTTGAGCCACTGTATCAATGCTGGGAACTGAGTCCTGGTTCTCTTGATGAGCAGTAATTGCTCTTAACAAACAGTCATTTTTCATGCTCAGGCATATATACCTAATGATGAGCTCAATCACAAACTTATCTAAGGTTAATACTATTTATCCATCCAATATACTGTTCTATCTCTGTCAGCATTCAGCTTGCAGAAGTAAGAAAAGAGACCTGGGGACAGGAGCTCTACAAGGAGAGGAACAGAGCCAAAAAACAGACCAGGGATCTTTTCTGAGACTGATACTCCAAACAAGGATCATTTATGGAGAGAATCTAGAACCTCTGTACAGATGTAGCCCATGGCAGATCAATCTCCAAATGGGTACACTAGTAAGGGGAACAGGGGTTGTCTATGACATGAATTCAATGGCTGGCTCTTTGATCATCTCCCTCTGGAGAGCTGCAGCCTTTCCAGGCCACAGAGGAAAGCAAAGCAGCCAGTCCTGATGAAACCTGATAGGCTAGGGTCAGATGGAAGGGGAGAATGACCTCCCCTATCAGTGGACTGGGGGAGGGGCATGAGAGGAGAATAGGGAAGCAGTGAGGGATTGGGATTGGATGAGGGAGGAGGCTACAGCTGAGACACAAAATGAATAAATGGTAATAAATAAAATAATAAATTAACAATATATAAAATAAAGAACTTGTAAATAAAATACCAAAATGAACATTTTCTTGTAAGTTAATTCCACCTAAATAAAATATCTGTTCTTTAAAATAAAAAAAGAAAAAATTTCTCAACTAGAAATATGGCAGAAAACCTATGCAGAAGTACATACCTGAAGCATCTTCTCATTCAAAATACAAAATAAGGGAAAAAACTTGATTCATGAAGAATTAAATTTAGGAGACCAACAAATTCTATTCAGCACAGAGCATCATCATAAATTTCTAAACATCATTGACAATGCAAATGAAACAAGAAATATCACTGAAATCCTCTCTAAAAGCAGTAACTTACAGAAGAATATTTAATGGGAGAAACAGATTTGGCTTGCATGAGGCTACGCTAACTTAACCAAGAACTGAATAAGGAGAGTAAAGTCCTATCAAATATTGGGAATACGGTTTCTGGGAATTTAGAAATACATAGTTTCCAACTTAATAGGAAATTGGAACAGGGGCTTGTGTCCCATTGATTTTGGAAGGAAACAGAGATAATTTAGTGAAGCACAGTCCAGGCACTTATTCTGTTTTAAATCACAGTTCACCTGAAATTTTGAGCAGATAACACAAAGAACACTGATTATGAAAGACCAAGACCCTGTCTAGGTCTTTATAGGTCCCTGTGAAAGATGCAACCACTAGCAAATGCTAGTGATTCTAGGAACTGCTAAATCACCTCAAGGGAGCATGCATAAAAGCTTCTATGTCCTTTAAGATCAGATTAATTGCACATGACCAGCAGAAAAAAGGAGAGACTAGAAAAGAACGCAGTATATTGATTTTTGCAAGACTTTAACTTGAATATGATACTAGAGATGAATGGTTCTAAACATGCAGTATTTCTTCATATTCAATGGAATATCACTTTGTTTGCTTTCACCAATGCAAAAGCAAACAAAAATAAATGTCAGGAACAAGGCATCTTAAATTTTCTCCTTCACATTTTTGTTGATTTAGAGACAAGGCTGAGTATGTATAATTTTGATTTATTCTTAAGGCTCTCCTTCTGATTCTATATAAAGGATGAGTAGCACCTAGGAAAATTTTTGCAGAGTTGTTTGTTTCCATTAGTTGGTGATTGGTAATTTTAAAGTTTATTGTTAGCTTGCTTAGTCTCCTTGTCTGAAAATATACTATGTCCAAGTTGATTACCCTAATATAAGCAAACACTTTGAAGGTATATTATCACTTCAAAATATTTACAAGCTGCTTTTCTTGAAATTAATTTTTTTTTACTAGAGAAGAAAGTGTTTCCAGGTCCATTAAAAATAATCTCATCAAATACATGTTCTGTGATGAATAAAATACCTATTTCATTCCTCTTTTGACACTGAGCTATTAACTAGGATGATGAAATTTCATTATTAACATTATTTAAACAGATTTATGAGAGCACCTTGATCACACATCATTACTATTAAATTCATAATTTCACATGGATTTAGATTTAGCCATTCAGGGCATATCCTTATGTATGGATGCATAGATAGAGGAAACATGTTTAGTTAAAGAAATTCTGTTGCCTATGCCTAAGCTTCTGTCAATGAAAATTTTTATTGGTTTTTAAGATTGAGATAAGAACTTTTGTGAACAAATGATTATGCAATCTACCATGTGAGACTTGAATATCAATTACTGTTGTTTAAAAGTTAAGATGAACCACAATTTCTGCATCCATTCTTCAGTTGAGGGGCATCTGGGCTGTTTCCAGCTTCTGGCTATTACAAATAAAGCTGCTACAAACATGGTTGAGCAAATGTCTTTATTGTGTACTTGAGAATTTTTTGGATATATGCCTAGGAGTGGTATGGCTGGATCTTGAGGAAGTGCTATTCCTAGTTGTCTGAGAAAGTGCCAGATTGCTTTCCAGAGTGGTAGTACAAGTTTACATTACCACCAGCAGTGGAGGAGAGTTCCCCTTTCTCCACAACCTCTCCAGCATGTGTTGTCACTTGAGTTCTTGATCTTGGCCATTCTGATGGGTGTAAGGTGAAACCTCAGGGTCATTTTGATTTGCATTTACACAATGGAGTATTACTCTGCAATGAAAAATAAGGAAATCATGAAATTTGCAGGTAAATGGTGGGACCTGGAAAGGATCATCCTGAGTGAGCTGTCCCAGAAGCAGAAAGACACACACAGGGTATATACTCACTCATATAGACATATAATATAGGATAAACCTACTAAAATCTGTACACCTAAAGAAACTAATCAAGAGAGAGGACCCTGACTAAAATGTTCAATCCCCATTGTGAAAGCCAAAGAGGATGGACATCAGAAGAAGAAGAAAACAAGAAACAACCTAGGTACCTGCCACAGAGGGCCTCTGAAAGGCTCAGCCCTGCAGACTATCAAAGTAGATGCTGAGACTTATGGCCAACTGTTGGGCAGAGTGCAGGGAATCTGATGCAAGAAGTGGGAAATAGTAAGATCTGGAGAGGACAGGAGCTCCACGAGGAGAACAACAGAACCAGAAAATTTGAACACAGGGGTCTTCCCAGAGACTAATACTCCAACCAAGAACCAGGCATGGAGGTAACCTAGAACCCCTGCACAGATGTAGCCCATGGAAGTTCAGTGTCCAAGTGGGTTACATAGTAATGGGAAGAGGGACTGCCTCTGATATAATCTGATTGGCCTGCTCTTTGATTACCTCCCCCTGAGGGGGGAGCAGCCTTACCATGCCACAGAAGATGACAATGCAGCCACTCCTGATGTGATCTGATAGACTAAGATCAGAAGGAAGGAGAGGAGGACCTCCCTTATCAGTGGACTTGGGGAGGGGCATGCATGAAGAAGGGGGAGGGAGGGTGGGACTGAGAGGGGAAGAAGGAGGGGCTTATTGGGGGATACAAAGTGAATAAACTGTAATTAATAAAATGAAATAAAATAATAAGATGATTAATCATAAATGATTTTGGCAATAAACAAATATTATTAGTACAGTAATTTGATGATATTGTAGGAACCAAAAAAATGACCTAATTAGTAATGTTTTTCAGCATTATGCTGGATTTCCACTGCCATACATGACTATTAATGTCCTGAGTTTTCCTAGATATGCACCCAACAGACATACACATAGTTTCCTCTCTCTTTCTTTCTCTCTCTCCCTCTTTCTCTTTCTCTCCCCACTTCAAGCATACATTCAAAAATTGTTTGAGATATCTAGAGTGCTAGGCTAATGATCTTTAAAAGTAATAAATTATATTATTTTTCATAGCATTGTGCTTGGATAATTAGCTTTGATCATGTTCAGTCTCATCACCAATCCAGTCTTTCTATTTTCTAATGTTTTTTTAAGTGTCTTAAAATTTTAATTATACTAGTTTTCTTGCTGGTTGAAGTTACTCAAAGATATTTTAGTTTACTTTGAAGCTATTATGAATGATATCTTTTCTAGTTCCATTCTTTTGCTGGCAAACTTCATGATTCCTTTGTTTTAAATAGCTGAGTAGTATTCCATTGTGTAGTATCAATTCCTCAGTTGAGGAACATCTGGGTTGTTTCCAGATTCTGGCTATTACAAATAAAGATGGTGTGAACATAGCTGAGCAAATATCCTCATTGAATGGTGTGGCATCTTTTATGTATATGCCCAAGAGTGGTATAGCTGGGTCTTGAGGTAGAACTAGTCCCAATTTTCTGATGAAGCATCAGATTGATTTCCAAAGAGGTTATACAAGTTTGTACTTCCATAGGCAATGAAGGAGTATTCTCCTTTCTCCACATCCTCACCACCAGCTGTTGTCTCTTGATGTTTTGATCTTAGCCATTTTGATGGGTGTAAGGTGGAATCTCAGAGTCATTTTGATTTGCATTCTTCTGATGACTAAGGAAACTGAGTATTTCTTTAAGTGCTTTTCAGCCATTCGAGATTCCTCTGTTGTGAATTCACATTTATGCTCTGTATCCCATTTTTAATTGTATTATTTGATTTGTTGATGTTTAACTTCTTAAGGTTTTTTTTTAATATATTAGCCCTCTCTCTGATATAGGGTGGGTGAAGATCTTTTTCCAATCTGTAGGGTGCTTTTT
>REGO01000185.1:3098265-3147539 GCA_010120015.1 Rhombomys opimus | reverse complement strand
TTTTTTTTTTTTTTTTTTTTTTTTTTTTTTTTTTTTTTTTTTTTTTTTTTTTTTTCTACTGACAGTGCCCTTTGACTTAGAGAAGCCTCTCGGTTTCATGAGATTCCATTTACTAATTGTTGATGGACTAGAAAAGGTCATCCTAAGTGAGGTAACCCAGACACAGAAAGACTCACATGTTATGTAGTGCCTTTTAAGTGGATATTAGGCATATAATAC
Organism: Rhombomys opimus; assembly: GCA_010120015.1. Taxonomy (NCBI): domain Eukaryota; kingdom Metazoa; phylum Chordata; class Mammalia; order Rodentia; family Muridae; genus Rhombomys; species Rhombomys opimus. The sequence goes on along the minus strand of REGO01000185.1, from coordinate 3,147,320 downwards.
AGGAAAACCACATAACAATCCACAGACACAAAGAAGCTAAGTAACAAGGAAGACCAAGGGAGGATGCCAGAATGTCACTCTGAGGGGGAAGTAGACAGCAGAAATGGATGAAGAGAAGGAACTGGGCAGGAGAATGAATGGGGAGAGATCAAGGGTGGGGAATCAGATGTGGGGAGAACTGGGGTGGGAGGTAAGAGGACTGGGAACAAGAAGGGAAATTGAAGGAGGACATCTTTTTGTCAAGCTAGAAGCCTGTGACAGGGTAGGATCTTAGGAGGACATGGGTGTGACTCTAGCTGAGACTCCTAAAAGGCAGGGGGGGGGGACATGAAGACTGAAGTGACCGCCTCCCAGCCAAATAGGCCTAGTGGAAGGAGGGCAACAACAACCAACAAAACTTTTGCTCCAAAAATTACCCTGCCTACAAGTACAGGGATAAAGAGAAAACAAAGATTGAGGAATGTCCAACCAATAATTGACCCAACCTGAGACCCATCCCATGGTAGCAAGCCAGTTCCTGACAGTATTAATGATGCTCTGCTATGTTTGTAGGCAGGAGCCTAACTTGACTGATGTCCAGGTGTCTCCAGCCAGCAGCAGATTTAGACAGATGATGGGACTTGCAGCCAAGCATGGCATAGAGTTCCTGGGTTCCTGTGGAAGTGATGGGGGAAAGATGGAAGAACTTGGATGGGACATGAACCTCATAAGAAGACCAATAGAGACAACTAACCCAGTCCCATGGAGGATTAGAGAGACTGAAGCAACAACTAAGGAGAACACATGGACTGGACCTAGGCCCCCTGCACATATGTGACCAATGGGTAGCTTGGTCTTCAATATGGGGCCCTGGTGAGTAGAAGGGGTGACTGTTTCTAACATGGACTCTATTGCCTACTTTTGGATCACTTCTCCCTGGCAGCACTGCCTTGCCTGGCCCCAGGGGATGAGGATATGCTCAGTTCTGATGTGATTTGATGTGTCAAACCCTCCAGAGAACATTTAGTGCTGCTTTGATGGAGTTTTACTACCCTGGCAGACTCCTGCTGTTTGAGCAGAGTCTGATTTTCCTGAGTGGTGCCACTTGTGTTGCTGTTGCTTGCTGTTTGCTGCTGCTGTTGTGCTGTTTTACCAGACTGCTGGTATCCTGAGGACTGAGATTGGTCTATCCCCAAAGAATCCAAGGACCCTATTCAGCAGGAAGTAGCTAAAAGAGGCATACAGCTCTTTTCCCTACAAATCTCCTGCCTACAGTTGGGAATTAGGAGCTTTTAAGAACTTTAATTAAAGTAAGTGTTTGAAAATCTAAGCCTATGGTAACATACTGAATGGTTATGGAGTTGACAAACTTGACTTGTTCCTTATGTTAGTGGAATTGCTTTGAGTTTCTCTCCACTTATTTTGATGTTGGCTCTAGGCTTGCTGTAAACTTCTTGTAGTATGCTGAGGCATGTCCCTTGTATATCTAAATTCTCAAGTATTTTTTATAAGGAAGGACTGTTTGATTTTTTTTTTCATCTAGTGAGATATCTGTGGATTTGGTCTTTCAGTCCAATTATAATGTGGATTACATTTATGGATTTACTTATGTTGAGCCATTTCTGAATCTCTGGGATGAAGTCTACTTGATCATAGGGGATGAGTGTTTTTATCTGTTCTTAGATTTGGTTTGCAAGTATTTTATTTAGAATGTTTGCATTTATGGTCATGATGAAAATTTGTTTGTAATTCTTCTCCTTTGTTGGGTTTCTATCCAGTTTAGGTGTCATTTCTTTAAGATTTTCCAATTTGGTGGAAGTACATGTTTTTAAAATATGTCCTAGTGATTATCAGGATTTCCTCAGTGTGTGTTCTTGTGCCCCCTTTTCATTTTTATTGCTTTTTAATCTGTATCATCTATGCTTCCCCATTATTTTGGCTAAGTGTTTGTCTATCTTACTGATTTTCTAAAAAAAAAAAAACCAAAATACTCTGTTTGTCCATTTATTCTTTGTGTTGTTGTTTGATTCAATATTATTGATGTCAGGCCCCAGTTTTATTACTTATTACCATCTACTCCTTTCAAGTATGATTTTTTCATTTTGTTGTAGAGTTTTCTGGTGTGCTATAAAATTATTAATATGAAATCCTTCATTTTTTAAAATGTGTGCATTTAATGCTATGATTTATGTTTCGGAACCACCCTGTTTCTCATTTTTGGTTATGTTGTGTTTTTATTTTCTTTGAATTCTAAAAATTTTTCTTAGTTTCTGTCTTGAGCCATTTTTAATTCAATGGAGAGTTCTGTTTCTATGAGTATGTAAGCAATGTTTCTGATGTAGTTGATACCCAGCTTAGTTCAGTTATAGTCAGATATATTTCAGATTGTCATTGCTGCTGCTGCTGGTGGTGGTGGAGGTCTGTGTGTGTGTGTGTGTGTGTGTGTGTGTGATGTTCCTTAGTTTTTGTTGCCCTCATTGACTGTTAGGAAAATGTGACAGTTGTGTAATTGCCTGGAAGAAATGCATTTGAGATCTGGCCAGGTGTGGTTACTTGAAGTTCCAGGTTGAATGTGTTTTAGGTATTAGGAGCTGAAACTTATAAATGGGGGGGATAGAAGGTCAGTGTTGAGGGGGTCCACAGAAGAAATGCAAGCAGGGTGTGCTAGCAGGGTCTGTGTAGTCCCCTTGGAATGGGGGAAGAGAAGGAGGAGAGGCCACAGTAGGTATTCTGCTACTGAGCTAAGAATGCAACTGGTTAATTTGGAGAAGAGGAGGGAGAGAGGGGATTGCCTACCTGCTTCCTGGACAGAGCGCCTTGTAGGTTCCCAGGGAATGTCTGTAGGAGTTGGTGGCAGAGACAAAGAGATGGGTAGTAAGGGAGGTTGCAGCAGAAGGTCTGTCTGATTAGGTGTAGATGGAGCCATAGATAAATGGGAAGCCTCAGGATGTGGTCTGCTAGAGTGCTTGAGATGAGGCTGAGGGGTTGGATTTGGAGAAGAGAATGGAGAGTACTAATAACCTACCTCCTATTCTGGCTAACATGAACCCTGCATTCATATTCTTCAGACCTATTTTTCAATGAAAATATTCAGAGACACTATTTTCCTATACACTCTGTCCAAAAACTGTGGGGTGCTTTGATTTCACTCTACCTGCATTCTAAAACACTCACCTACCAAAGTTTTAGGGAAGAAACTTCAGAAAGAAATAAGAATCTAAGATCTAAAATTAAATCTCAACTTCTCAGTAATCGTCATGAGTTTGAACAGATGTCTACCACCACTTAATCAGTTTATAAAAAGAAAGAAAGAAAAAAAAAACTAGATCAACACTAGTGCCTGTTGTCCAGTACTGAGTGACAGGAAAAGAATCCACATTTTAGGAATGATATAATAAGACAATAGCATGCCTACTCTTCACTCCAGGGAAGTGAATTTTCTCATACTGGACACAAGAATTCATTACATTTGCCTTGGAGAGAGACAGTATCTCTGTCTTCAAAAACTAGGATCAGACAGGACATTTGTTCACTGTTACATTAAAAAAAAACTATAAAAGAATATCGCCAACAAAAAAGTAATGGCTTGACAAGAAATGTAGAGATGTGAGATAGCTGTGTTTAACTGCCATTCTAGAACTACTGATGTCAACTACTTGACAAACTCTATCAGTGACCAAAAATCATATTCAAATTGTTACATTGAGGCACATATAGAAAAACAAAGCTTTGAGTAAATTTACAAAACTTTAGAAAACTCATTGGTTAGTTATAAATATTTGGTTTCCTATGTTTCCCATAAAATCCTTGCCTGCATACATATGATCAAGCCACAATATGCTGTTCTCACAATTTCATAGTGATGATAATTTCCAACAGAAAATAAGACTCCAGTGTGCATTTTTCATTTATGATGACAGATTGAGAGCAGCTGCAAGCATGAAGCTGGCACTTCTCTGTAGAATGATTTACAGTAGAATCCAGATTGATCTGAAGATGCATTAGCTCTCTAATAGTATTCAGTGACCATTGCAGATCTGGGAAGCCTGATGCTTCCCAAAATGTGGGGAAAATAGTATATACATTTGAAAGACCCCCGAGGGGTATCTTCCGTCAGGGAGACACCCTCCCAAGGATCAACGAGACCAGTTGTACGGATGCAAACAGCAAGAGGCTTTATTCGGTACACAGGTACCCGGGGCGACAAAGTCCCTCGGAGGACTTGCGCGCCCTCTGGGGGAAAGCTGGGGTTTTTATAGGGTTTTAGAGCAGAAGCGCGGGTACAGAAGCGAGAAGCATGGTTACAGGGAGCTGATTGGTACATTTAAATGAGACCACAATTTGAGTCAGAGTTTGGCAGGAACACCAGGATACCAGGAAATGGGTGGTTGAAATGGTCATGATGACCCCTAACCGTGGCCGCCACCTGTTGTTTTTCTCAGGACTCCTATCTCAGCTGGAACAGTCCCACAGATATCCCATGAGGGTGGTCAACACAGGTTGTTTTTAGCTCAACTGGGGCAGCCTGACTGCAGATATCCCAAGGGAGCGGCACAGTCGGCACAGCTGGGTTTCTCAGTAATTTTCCAGTTCTCCACCTAGCCTTCAGAGTTTCTCAAAACAGTGGTGTACCACAAAATGGTGTTAGCTATGTTCAACTTAGGGTGAGGCGGGGGGTCTTTCACATTGTGTGTTGACTTAGGACCAGAAGATTTTATACATACAAAATACTAATTGTATATTTCTGATTGAATAAAATTTAATTTTTTTAAATTTAACTTTATTTTATTAATTACACTTTATTCACTTTGTGTCCCCCCATAAGCCCCTCCCTCCCCCCCTCCTGGTCCCACCCTCCCTCCCCCTTCTTCATGCATGCCCCTCCCCAAGTCCACTGATAAGGGAGGTCCTCCTCTCCTTCCTTCTGATCTTAGTCTATCTGATCACATCAGGAGTGGCTGCATTGTCATCTTCTGTAGCCTGGTAAGGCTGCTCCCCCCTCAGGGGGAGGTGATCAAAGAGCAGATCAATCAGATTATGTCAGAGGCAGTCCCTCTTCCCATTACTATGTAATCCGCTTGGACACTAAACTGCCATGGGATACATCTGTGCAGGGGTTCTAGGTTATATCCATACACAAATATATTCCTTGACAAATATACTAAAAAAAAAAAAATTAGTGATTGGACATGGATTTGGTCAAAACACCTATGTTCGTGGGTGAAATCCGCAAAACAATTCAAAAATTTGTGCTTTAAGAAAAAGAATGGAGAAATAAAAATGTCACAAAAATTCTGTCTTAATAGCAACTTACAGGTTTCTTCCTCATTAAATCATGGATGCCTGGACTTTTTAGAAAGAGGCCACAGACCACAAGACACAATTAGTGGGAAAATGTCTTCCTCCTACAGTGGAATTATTGTAGATTATTCGTGCCATTCATTATATACTCTTCACATTTTAAATCTAACTAGCAAAATAATTTATAGTTAGACCCAAGGTTTATGTTATTAATAAGACTCAGATAAAGACAGACTAATGAAAATTACTGAACACCAGCATGGGCCAAAGATTGTAATAAACAATGTTAAATCATAATTTTTGTTCATGCTGTGATATTTGAGAGAAAATCATTGCATGTGTTGTTGAGGAAGAGACTTAGGCTTTCTAGAATTCAAGCAAGTAGTTTACTGCCAGAATATATTCCAACTCAAAAAAAGCAATCGCATCACAGCCTAGCAGGAGGAAACTAAAGGCCTTTTTGTGTCATAATAAATTAAATTGTTAACAATATTAACACTAGAATAAATAGCTCATTTGTAGATATAAGTATTCCTAAAATCAAAGCCTTACTGCACAATCTACAATTGAGCTTTCCATTACAATGCAGCAAGAGTCCAGTGGGATGTTCCAGTAGGTAAAAAAGCTACCTACACAAGCCTGAGAACCCGAGGAAAAAACCCAGTGATTGATGTGGAAGAAGAGAACTGATTCCCAAAGGTTTTCCTTGGACTTCCACTGTGTAACTCAGAATTTTCAAGCATGAAAAGATACATGCTTATGCCCACAAACATGACACCATAACTGTGAGCATGGTTGCAAAGGTTGAGCAGTTGTGTTTTAGGAAGCTGGAACAAAACCTAAATGCATATTTATTATTATATGGTCAATTTATTATATTTAGTACATATAAATTACATATTTATTATATGTACTTTATAAAGTACATATAATAAATACAATATAAAGTACAATATAAAGTACATATTTATTATATGTACTTTAGCAAACAAGTACATACACACATCATGCAGGCTTTAATTAACACAGTATGTTTTGATAGAGAAAGCAGGACTTTGCTTTTTGTCTCCTGGTTTTTATTTAATAATTTTATCTATAATTGTTGCTTCTCTAGTTACTCTTTCTTTCGTTATGTTTTCCTTCAAGTCCACAATTTCTGAAGATAAAAACTCTAATCCATTTTCTCAGCTCCTTCACATTGTGTTTTTTCTCTAGGCTCATTTAGTCTGATTTCAGATTCTCATTGAAAAGATGTTATGAACTTAATTATTAAATACATTGATGCTAATTCACTTAACACTATTTATTATTCCTCGGAATCCTTCCTGCTCATGCCCCCTTTAAATAGAAGCCTTTTGGTGGGTTCACTGAACCTCTAAGTTTAAGCATTACTAAATCTGGGCCAACCACAAAATCATCCTGAGATACTGTTATATAATAATAAATATGCATTTGGTTTTGGTTCCAGCTTCCTAAAACACAACTGCTCAACCTTTTGCAACTTCAAGAAAGCTGAATTTCCACTCTTCTCTGTTAAACTCTGAAGGGGAGTTTAACAGAGGTTGAAGAGGTCTGAAGGTTGAAGATTCTATGGACCACAAGTGGTCAGTAGTTGAGAAAATCACGAATTAAGGAAGTTTCCATGAAAGCTCCAAAAGTCAGTGCTTGGAAAGTTTCTGCCAGAGTGCTGAATATGTGAAGCATGATGCACCCAGGTAAAACAGTGAACGTTTTCACTCTTCTCTCATAACTTCTCCTGCCACTCGTCTTTTTGTTCATTTAAAATATTCCTTGCAATAAATATGCAACAGTAAGAATACTGTTGTCCTAAATTCTGTAAACTCTTCTAGAAAGTTAATCTAGAAGACACACGCATAGAGCTTCAATTTTAGTTGTGAGAAACCTGGTTAGTTACACTGCTTAGTTGTGCTCGCCCTCTTGTGTGTGTGTGTATGTGTGTGTGTGTGTGTGTATCTCTGTGTGTACCTGGGTCTGCAGTGTTTATTTGTGTGTACAGACATTTTCATACATAGAGATATATGAAAACCCTGTCAAATTGCTCACATTGCTTTAATGCAGAGGATAGATCTAAGAAGTGAGAAAACTCGGCATTGGTTGGATATTCCCTCAATCTCTGAAGCCAGCTACTGACACTCAGCTACTGACACTCCTGCAGACAGGAGACTAGCAGAGTTGTCTGTTGAGAGGCTCTACTCAACAGTGGATCAAAATAGATGCTGAGACTCACAGCCAAACTTTGGGCAAATGGAAGGGAACCCTGTGGAAGAGAGAACAGGCTCTCCAAGAGAGACAACTGGAGACTGAAATATCAACCAAGGACCATGTGTGGACTCGACCAAGGCCTCCTATACATATGTACACAGTGGACGGCTTTGTCTTTATGTGGGTGCCCTAGCATGGAGAAAGGAGCATGTTTCTGACAAGGATTCTCTTTCATGCTTTTCAATCACTCCCCCCTGGTGGGGCTGCATGGTCAGGCCACTGTGGTAGAGTATGTGCTCAGTCCTAATTGGACTTGATGTGCTAGGATGGGTAATGATGGGAACACTCCCTTTTCTGAGGGGGAGAGGGGATACAAGAAAGAAGGAGGGAGTGTGGGACTGGGAGGACAGGATGGAGGGGCTACAAATTGAGTGTAAAGTGAAGAAAGAAAGAAAGAAAGAAAGAAAGAAAGAAAGAAAGAAAGAAAGGAAGGAAGGAAGGAAGGAAGGAAGGAAGGAAGGAAGGAAGGAAGGAAGGAAGGAAAAACATGTTAATTGTATGTTTACGCATAGTTTGAAATTGATTACCATCATCTATATCACAAGTAAAAGATAATTTAATGGAGAAGAAGAAAAATCAGGTCTACTTGCCTTGCAAAAAAATGGAAAGTGTATGCTCACAGTTTTTTAGGTCCTTTTGTTCAAGCCTCATAATAAAATTTAAAGCTACTCAATATTGATCCCAGAGTTCTGTTTTCTTAAGTTTTAATGTACACTCCAAAGTCCAACTTCAATTACTTCTGAATTTTTGATTATGTGTTAATTTTAATGGAAATACATTAAAGAATGAGGAGAACTGTCCCATAAGTAAAAGAAGTTCCTCAGAGAATTATATCTGTGGATAGTAATACAGACAGAAAACATGATTTTATATTTTCAAAATATGTATTATAAATCTAAAGCTTTCCATGTTGTAAGATCTATATTACACTGATAGAATCATGTGCACAAACAGTTACAGTTTATTTAAATTATCATATTTATAAAAATTAGTAAAACAACTACAATTTCATAAAATTCTCAAAACAAATCACGTTAAGGGAGATTCTGACATTGACACATATGATCAACACTGATAATCACTTCAATGAATTTGAAACAAAATTTAAATTTTCATTTAGGTTTCATAGTTCTATATATCAGCATGAAAAATTAAAGGCATTAAATCATTAAACTCTGATAATTGGAATAAACGAATCAGGGCTCAAATAATACATTTGCTGACTAGAACCTACAGGATTATAAATTGTCTGAAGCTATTTTTACTTGTGAGTGAATATTTCACATCTTGAAACATTTTGTGCATATTAAATTCATAATTAATGCTTGCAACCGGTATATTTAGTACAGGATTAAAGTAGCAAAATAATAGCTATTAAAAAAACTTAAGACTCATAAAAAATGGGAGAGTAAGAAAGCTTGGCTTATAGCTTTATGAACCAGGTCAATAATGTGAAGCCTAGAAATTTAAATGTTGGATTGAAGTTTCTTTCTGCTTCATTTCTCACTTTTAGTATGGCTCTATCATCCCTTTAATAAGCTGTTGATTTTATTGAGGGTGTTGTCATTATACCTAATTGCTTCTGAACTGTTAAATAATGCCTATTGGGGTTATTTTGTTGATAAGCTAAGTTGCAGCTTTAATGTAGCCTTAATCACCTTCTTCTTTAAATGGCTTCCAATATCCCTTAGCCTTGTTGCTATGACATTGTTTAATTAGTTGTAAAGGAGGTAGTAGGTGAATATTAGTGCTGATTATCACTGGCTCTTCATGACTTTATCAATGCCATAGGAAATCTAGAAAGACTAAATAACTGATTGAAACAGCAAAACATTTTCAACTTACAGCATCTCATTTTGTTTTTAAAGTTTCATATGAATGAAATAGACTAAGAAAGTCAATAAATAAAATTATACGTGACTTTAAATAATAAAAAGTGAATAGGATAGTACTCCATGAGAGAAAAATAAGCAAAATATGGAAAGTTCAGGAAAAATATATTTCATGAAAGTGTTACCTAAGCTGGGAAAGGAGGACTAAAGAAGAGAAATTTTTATTGAGAAGAACATGTGCCAAGTTTCTGTTTTTGAAAAAGGTTTATCTCTAAAGAAATGTGAACATATCAGGAGTTTGCCTAGAGTTAAGTTGCAGTAAATTGCATGAAAATTTGTTTAAGAGGATGAGAATTTCTCTTGAAGACCATTGGGAAATTGAAGAGTGATCTCAACTAACTTGGAATCGTAGAAGTTGCACAGAGTATCCTCTGGGAAAATGCTAAGACTGAAGGCAGGAGGCTATATTTGGAAGATGTTGTCCTAATCTAAGAGAGATATGTTGTAGTTTTCCTCTCTTTGAGAGTTTGTGCTTACATATATGATTGAATTCTTTCTTGTCGCACAGCACCACAGAATAAAACAAAGCAAATTACACCCTTGGAAGCCTTCTGATTTTTTTCTCTTTGGCCCCTCCTCAAAAGACTTCAAGGATTTTTTCCTGTATCCTTAGGTCTAATTCAAAGATATTTGCCTTGCAGAATTGGAATAAATCAAATCAACTGTTATCCTGAAGCACAGTTACTTATGCCAGTCTCTGGCAACATGCTCTTATGGAAAAACCTTAATTTCATCTTTCATGTGACCTCGTTTTTCTGCTTAGAGTCAAATGCCTTTTCTCCCTATCTGTGCTTGTTGCCTACTTTTGCATATGTGTATGTGTGTGTGTTAGGGGGTGTTTTAGGAATTTATTTTTCTGTCACTGAATCACAATTATTTCTTTTTCGGTATATGAAGGGAGGTTCCTGGAGATGATATTATATACAAAATGTATTGTATGTAATTATTTTTAGATGTGTTGTTGTTGTCGAGACACACCACACTCTATAATCCGGGAGAGTCTGGACCTCACTGTGTATTAGGCTGTCTTTCAATTTATAGTAATCTTCTTTGTTTACCCTCAGATTCTGTGATCATACTGCACCTTACACGTTGACACTATTTAAATCACACCAGACAAACAAGTAAGGACGCTATAATACTGTTTATCTGTGCTATTATGGTGTTAGGAAGCTATTATCTATTAAATCTACAAGTCTGTTTTCTTGAAGATACTCTTTCCAGAGATCCTTAACCCATACCAGATAAATTAGATTTACTCCAGAACATGTGGATTGCTCTTCTCTGGGACTCTTCTGTCTCATGACTTTTCTAAGTGGAGAGTAATTAGATGTAAAGAAGCCCTCATGCATCTTATTTTCTTTCTTTGTTAACAGCATGTACAGTCTTGGAACTCTGTGCCAGTGATAGAAGGCAAAGATTTCCTACTTTTAGTCTCTCAAATCTGAAGGGTCTTGATGTATTCAGCTGAACTGTTTTTCATCTTCAGAAAGACAATTTATTATCATATAGTTATAGTAAGTTAAATTATCACCGCAATCACCATACTGCCTATCCTTTCATCGGCATAAAAACTTGTAAGTCATCTTCTCTGTGAGAAGCAAAAGAATCACCAGAGAAAATGTAGCTCACAGGAGCCATTTGAACAATGACTGTAAAAATAACATCTGGTTCTTGTTTTCATGCTAAATGTATTTTTTAATTCACTTCAGGGGATGCCACTGGCAGCAGTTGGTGTAATTTAGCTAAATCTTTAATACTCAGTGTTGTACTCAGGAACAGAAATATATTTGCTTTCTAAAGAGCATGGAGAGTAAATGTTAAGGGATTCTTTTTAATATTGTAGGATTATGAACAGGTATTGAAGCAATCGATTTGAAAATGTGCAACTATCCATCTTTGCCATCACTAAATAAAATTGCCTTCTACATGGAAGGATGTCATATATACATATATATATACATATATATATATATACTAATATATATACACTCATATATATATACATATATATACTAAATATATATACTGGACTGTATATCTATGAATACATAGATATTAATTTGCTATAAGAAAAATAAAATGAATTAGTAGATGCATAAAAAGTCACTGGAGAACCTGAAATTTAACAAAGTTAATTTATGAAGTATAGTATTTGATTGTGATCTGAGAAAGCATATTCATTTCCTACTGAACTTTTTTCAAAAGAAAGCTGTTCATATTTTCCTTAACCCTAAGATATTTATTAATAAGGCAGACAGTTTTCAAGTATGTTGTAATCTCTTTATAATTTTAGATTATTTACAGTCTTATATACTCAGCTAATTTTCATTTTATTTTTTTAATATTTAAAAAAAATTATTAATTACACTTTATTTACTTTGTATCTCCCCTCTAGTTCTCTCCCTCCTCCCCTCCCAAATCCTTCCTTCCTTCCCCTTCTCCATGCATGCCCCTCCCAAAGTCCACTGATAGGGGAGGTCTTCCTTTTTCTTCCTTCTGATCCTAGTCTGTTAATTCTCATCAAGAGTGACTGCATTGTCTTCCCTTGTGGCCTGGTAAGACTGCTCCCCCATCAGGGGGAGGTGATCAAAGAGCAGGCCAATCAGTTCCTGTCAGAGACAGTCCCTGTTCCCATTACTATGGAACCCACTTGGAGACTGAACCGTCATGGGCTACATCAGTGCAGGGGTTCTAGGTTATCACCATGTATGCTACTTGGTTGGAATATCAATCTCAGGGAAGATCCCTGTGCTCAGAGGTTTTGGTTCTGTTGCTCTCCTTGTGGAGCTACTGATCTCTCCAGATCTTACTCTTTCCCACTTCTTTCATAAGGTTCCTTGCACTCTGCCCAAAGGTTAGCCATAAGTCTCAACATCTGCTTTGATAGTCTGCAGATGTTGGGCCTTTGCCTTTCAGAGGCCCTCTGTGACAGGCCCCTAATTTGTTCCCTGTTTTCTCCTTCCTCTGATGTCCATCCTCTTTGCTTTCTGGATGGGGATTGAGCATTTTAGCAAGAGTCCTCCCTCTTGATTAGTTTCTTTAGGTGTACAGATTTTAGTAGGTTTATCCTATATTATATGTCTATATGAGTGAGTATATACCGTGTGTGTCTTTCTGGTTCTGGGAGAGCTCACTCAGGATGATCCTTTCCAGGTCCCACCATTTACCTGCAAATTTCATGATTTCCTTGTTTTTTATTGCTGAGTAGTATTCCATTGTGTAAATGTACCATACTTTCTGTATCCATTCCTCAGTTCAGGGGCATCTTGGTTTCAGGAGACAACTTCCTGAACAGAACACCACCAGCACAGACTCTAAGAGCAACAATCAATAAATGGGACCTCATGAAACTGAAAAGCTTCTGTAAAGCAAAGGACACTGTCATCAGAACAAAACAACTGCCTACAGATTGGGAAAGGATCTTCACCAACCCTATATCTGACAGAGGGCTAATAGCCAGTATATATAAAGAACTAAAGAAGTTGAAAAATAACAAATTAAGTAATCCAATTAAAAAATGGGGAATAGAACTAAACAGAGAATTCTCAATAGAGGAATATCAAATGACAGAGAAACACTTAAAGAAATGCTCAAAGTCATTAGTCATCAGGGAAATGCAAATCAAAACAGCTGTGAGATTTCACCTTACACCCATCCGAATGGCCAAGATCAAAAATTCAAGTGACAACACATGCTGGAGAGGTTGTGGAGAAAGGGGTACCCTCCTCCACTGCTGGTGGAGTGTAAACTTGTACAACCACTCTGGAAATCAATCTGGCTCTTTCTCAGACAATTAGGAATAGCGCTTCCTCAAGATCCAGCTATACCACTTCAAGGCATATATCAAAAATAGGCTCAAGTACAAAATAAGGATATTTGCTCATCCATTTTTGTAGCAGCTTTATTTGTAATTGCCAGAAACTGGAAACAATCAAGATGCCCCTCAACTGAGGAATGGATACAGAAAGTAAGGTACATTCATTTTATTTTCTAGCTCAAAAATTTAAGGAAATGGTTCTTATTACTATGACTGAATACTAAGTACAAAATTAAGCCAAAATATCCAAGTTTCTTCTTACTCTGAAATACTTTCTCTACTTCCCTCTTCTGCCTACATTCATGAAAAAAAGAGACATTCATTTTCCATTAAAAACAATGAATAATAAGCCAGTGCAGTCCAATTACTGAAATAACTTGGGGGGATGAATAATTCTTGGCAATTTAGTCTGATAAGAAATCTTCCTCTGAGCACCTGCATCATCTTACATAGATCTTCCAGAATCTACACTCACCTTTAATTGAACTCAGCTGATCTCTTCTGAGTCTCATCTGACTCAAATAATGAGGCAGAGAGGAGAAATACAACAAAATTATATAATTGATGGAGAGTGTTAATTCAGAAAAATTTAGGTAGACATCCAGTTAGTTACACTGGTAATAGTCTATGTGCAATTCCCAGATCATGAGCCAAATACTCTTTTTTCATCATTAAAGTCTCTCAACCTTGTGTATTTAATTAAAGCAACCCAAACACAACTTAGACAACAAGAACAGGACTAATATAAATATAATAGTGAGCAGAACTGTAGGTTACCAAGACATTGAAATCTTATATTGAGAAGTTTAAAATTTATTCTGATTTTGGACAATTTTGGAGACATATGAAATGGAAATTTTTGCCAAAGAGTCTGAGTTAATTAAACAAAATAATATGAGAATTGTACACGATGTTTTTAATGACTAAAGTAGCTTAATAACTAAATAAAACAAATATATTCAATGTTCATAACGATGACAAAGTCTGGCATGTTGTTGGTGTCAGAGTGATGAGATGAGGAATAAACAAAGCAATCTTTGAAGAGTCACTGTTGTCCAGTTACATATCTGATGTCACATACCAGTGAACTGATAAGAGTTGCTCTACATCGCATAGTAAAAGAGCAGTCACTTAGTGAGAGCATCGTATCACTACCAAATAGAAAAAAAGATAAAGGAAAAACTACAGTCTTAAAAACAAAAGGAACAATACACATTTTTGTTTAGAGTCAAAAAGCAAGACCAAAGATTTACCTTCCTGAAGAAAATATGGAAAACATGACAAAAAATTAATAGAGACACCAATGCTTCACTTCAACATGCTTGTATAAAACACAAAACTGCTAACTAAGCTTTGCATACATAGAAGAAAAGATCTCCCTTAAACCAGAGAACAAATTTAAGATCTTACAATCCAAACAAAGACTGAGAAAATTACACTGCCAGCCAGATTCATGTTAAAATGTGCTGGAGATAAATGAATCATTTAATCCTAAGGGAAATATACCAGAAATGCAAACTATGATAAAGGGTAATCAGAGGCAACTATGTGATAAAATAGTGGCAAACAAATAAAGGCTATCTAATTACTAACATTTCAGTTCTAGGACCTCCCCTATCAGTGGACTGGGGGAGGGGCATGGTAGGAGAAGAGGGAGGAAGGGCAGGATTAGGAGGAGATGATGGCAGGGGCCGCAGCAGGGATATGAAGTGAAAAAAATGTAATAAATAAAACAATTTTTTTAAAAACTGTGTATCAATCCTTATAAAGAAAAGCAAGTAAGCAACTAGCAGGGAACAGTGAGAGGGTTGTGGATGAATCAGGAGAATGTTCGCTCACCTCACCTTGCAGGGAGTGTTCTGCGAAGGACCATCTTTCTTTTGGGATAGATCATCAGGTTAGATAACTGATTCAATATGACTTGAACAAGAATAACACCAACAGACTCCAAACATTGACAGAAAAAATCCTGTGAGATCTCAACTCTATACACAGAACTACAGGCAGCTAAGGAATGCTGAGAGCAGAAGAAATAATCTTCCTGAGGAAACAGGACACCACATAGTCCTGAAAAGAGTATGTACATATAAGAAGCTTTGTTAGGACTAAGCAGGCTGAAATTATGTTTACTGACACATATATTTATGGATATAGCAACAATTATTGAAAAGCAGGTTATGAGTTTGAGAGTAGATGGGTTTACATGAAAGGTTTGGAAGAAGGAAAGGGAAAGGGGAAATGGTGTAATTATATTGTAATCTGGAAAATATATTTCAAAAAACACAAAGGCAATACAGCAAAGAAATGGTAGGACTGTGGAGAAAGTACTAAATAAGCAATCATTTTTTCAAATGGAATACATATCATAAAAATGTACTCTGAAATTTTCATGCATGCCATGATGAGATCAAATTTTCCTCCATATATCCTCTTCAAACCTTGCGCCCAATCTCTTTTTGAATTTTAAGAACTTACCAGTTCCAACTAGTGTTGCTCATGTATGCATGTATAGAGGCCATACACTGGAGAATGGACAAGCTATCAGTGGCTATACTCCCGCATAACTAAGATTCTCCCTCCGTCAGCAGCCACCAGTTGCCATGGATAATCAGTTAGCAATGGGGCCTCCTGAGTTAAACATACATCCGTGTTGGATTTTTGGATGATTTGACCTTTTCCATATTTTGCACAGGTAAATGTAAAACTACTTACCATTTACATCTTAAAATGATAGATGGCCAATAGTGTGGTCTCCAGTTCTAAGCACCTTCTTTGTTTTCTTTGTGCATTGTTCTCTGACCAATACCACTTTTATTTCATTATTATTAATCACTTTAAAATTATAATATCAATAAAACACATAAGAATGGTTAAAATTTTGTATATATATATAATGTACCTTATACACAGGAATGGAAATTATAATAAACATTTTAAATTGATTATGTATTTTATAGTCAAAACTGTGCACTATTTTAGATCATGAAAACACCACAAATTATTGAAGCAGAAGAAAAATGATAAAGTTTGACTGATGCAGCTTTCAGAAAATAACTTTAGTTTAACCTCATTCTATACTATTGTTGCCAAACAGATCAGCACTAACTGCAAAATTGAGTGATTTTCTTTTCCTAAATGAATGCTTAAAAATCTTGCCAAATAAAGTAAGATTCTGTTAATTAAAACTTAAATTGTTCTTGAAAGTGATTGAGAAAGACAACGCTTAACCTTTCTAAAAGAATATGTCAGCAACCTATTTCTTCTTTAGGAGCCCATATACAAATGACTTATTCAATACCTATTGATTAAATGTTTTCATCACTATGCAGATTCTAAGGCTAACTACACACTCAATCAATTCTTGCTTGTAACCTTGGTAAAAGCAGGTGTTGAAGATCTGGTTTGCGTGAGTTTCAGAGCAACCCAGTACACTTTATCCTTACTGTCAGCTTCAAGGGCAGACTGTGGTTTTCATCCTCTGCGAGTCAATTCACGGCCTTTGAAATCCAGTAAAGTGTACCTACAGCTTAGAGGAAAAATATTTGAAAATTTCATCTGTTGTGCTAGATAAGAGAAGATAAGCACCTCAAAATTATTCTCTTATTTGATATGGAACACCGATGAATTCAAGATCATTTAACTTTTTAAAATATATTTTATTTTGTGTGTATGAATATTTTGCCTGCAGGTATACTTAGACATTGTATGTGTGCCTGTTGCCCACGAGGCCAGAAGAGGGCGATGAATCCTCTGGTCCTGGAAATACAGGCAGTTCTAAACCATCATGTGGGAGATGGGAATTAAAGAAAATTGATGAGAAGCCAGTGCTCTTAATTGCTATGTCATCCATACAACCCCTCACTGTATTTTTTTTCTTTTTTCTTTTTTTCTTATCAGTTACATTTTATTAACTCTGTATCCCAGCCGTGTCCCGCTCCCTCATTCCCTCCCACACAAAAGGGATACTTGCTCAACCATGTTTATAGCAGCTTTATTTGTAATAGCCAGAACCTGGAAACAACCCAGATGTCCATCAACGGAAGAATGGGTACAGAAATTGTGGTATTTTTACACAATGGAATACTACTCAGCAATCAAAAAGGAGGAAATCATGAAATTTGCAGGAAAATGGTGGGATCTAGAAAAGATCATTCTGAGTGAAATATCCCAGAAGGAGAAAGACAAACATGGTATATTCTCACTTATATAGACCTATAAGATATGATAAACATAATGAAATCTATACACCTAAAAAAGATAATCAAGAGAGCAGACATGGGGTAAGATGATCAATCCTCGTTTAGAAAGACAGATGGGATGTGCATTGAACGTATGACAGGAGTCTACTGAGCGCATCTGAAAGACTCTAACTAGCAGTGTTTTCAAAGCAAAGACTCATGACCAAACCTGTATTTTTTTTAATTCTCAATATTCTTCCACATTTATCTATCTACTCATAGTATGGAAATTAAACAATATATTGAAATGATTTTTTCCTTTTATTGAAATTAGATTTTTTCGCATATAATTTTAAAGTCAAGTCCTGATTACAGTTCTATTACCCATTTATGTCTCCTTGTTCTTCTCCACTTTCTCTCTCATTTGGATACAAATAGACTTCTAAGTGACAATAATAAAGGTTAATATAATAACATAAAAAAACCATAGGAAAAGGAGAAAACAGAAGGAAAAGAGCCCAAGGAAAGACACAAGAAACAGATATAGAGAGACCCACTCATTCGCACATATAGAAATATCCTAAAAATGATAAATTAGAAGCCACATATACACAAAAAAACTTTAGTCATTGTGAATTCACACGTTTATTGATCCTGCTGAGTAAGAGAGCATTTTGTTCCCTTTTTGTCCTCTATCTCTTCCTATTTTTACACTCTTTCTGCCTCATCTTCTGCAAGTTTTCCTGAGCCCAGAATGAAGAGATTTGATGGAGACATGCCTTTTTGGGGTGAGTGTTCCAAGGATTCTCACATTCTGAAAATTGTCTGGCTGTGGGTCTCTGTATTTGTTCCCATGTGCCACAGGAGGAGGCTTCTCAATGATGACTGAGCAAGACACTGATTTATGAGCATAGCCGGATAACATTACAGTTTATCATTACATTATTTTACTAAAACAGTAATATTTATTAATACACAATAATGTTTACAAATCATGATTTTATCATACTAGTATTTCACCATAGATCCCTGGGATATCTAGTCTAAGGTTTTTGACACCCAAGCAGTGTCAGGTATGAATTCTACCTTCCTGAGTGGTCCTTAAATCAAACAACATATAGGTTGATTACTCCCTCTAGCTTTTGCCACCATTGCACAAGCATATCTTGAAGGTAAGGACATTATTGTATTTAGATTTCTCTTTTGGTAGCACACAGAGTACCTTCCTCTACCAAAGACACTAGCACTTAGGAGGTAAAGGTTCTATGTAGGCACAGTTTTACTATAGTCTTCCTACCAATACAGAGCGTGGGAGTTCTTTTCATCTTCTGACACTCTTTTCAATTTTTTTTCTTTAATCTCCTAAAATTTTTATCTTAAAAGTCTTTCACTTCGTTGGTTACAGTTACCTCAAGCTATTTTATATTACCTGAAGCTATCGTGAAATATGTCACTTCCCTGCTTTCTTTCTCAGCCCATTTGTTACTTGGGAATGGGAATGCTACTAATCTGTGTGAGTTACATTTGTATACAGCTACTTCACTGAAAGTAATTATCAGCTGTAGGAGTTTTCTGGAAAATGTTTACGGTCACTTAATGAATACTTATGTATAATATCATTTGAAAATAATGATACTTTGACTTCTTCTTTTCTAATTTGTATTCCTTTGACTTCCTCAAGTTGTCTTATTGCTCTAGTTAATTAGTATACCATACTGAATAGGCTTGGAGAGAGTGTATATTCTTACCTTGTTTCTGATTTTAGTGACATTGTTGTGAGTTTCCATTCATGTTGATATTACCTATGGGCTTGCTGTAAACTGCCTTAATTATGTTGATATGTCCCTTTTATCTATAAGCTCTCCAGAACTTTTATCATTAATGGGTGGTAGATTTTGTCAAATGCCTTTTCTGCATCTATTTAGATGATTTTTTTTAATCTTTCAGTTTGTTCATATGGTAGATTTTATGTATCTATTTACACTTGCTGAACCATCCCTACATCTCTGGAATGAATCATATTTGATAATGCTGGAAAATATTTCACATGTATTCTTGAATTCTAATTGTTAAGTAATTTATTGAGAAGTCGTGCGTCCATCTTAAAAAGGGGGATTGGTCTGTAATTCTTTTTCTTTGTTGGATCTTTTTGAGGTTTGGGTATCACAGTCACTCTGGTCTCCTGAAACAAGTGTGTGCAGATGTACTTTCTCTCTTTTGATTCAGAGTTCTGGGATTACTTATCCCTGGTGTTATTTTGGTGATTAAGCTCTTTAGGTTATAATTTTTCATCTTACATCATTGTAGACCTGGACTTGTGGAAAGATATTGCTTAAATTTAATTTTACCATGGAACATTCCTTTTATTTTCTTCCATCTGTTGTGATTGAATGTGTTGCTGTTATAGAAGTATGGCTAGCATCTGTGGTCTCAAAAGACTGTAGAACTTCTGTCCAGGCCATTCTGGCTTTAGAGTCTTTATTGAGAAGTCAGGTGTTATTCTAGGTCTGTTTTTAAATGTTACTTTCCTTTATTTCTCCATGAGGACTTTTTTTTTCTGGTCCAGTCTACTTGTTTTTCTGTAAGCTGCTTGTACTTTGACTGCCATCTTCTTTAGGATAGAAAAATCTTTCTTCTATGATTTTGTTGTCTCTCTCCCTTCACTTCCTATGGCTTTGATGTCTATTTATTTCCCTTAGTGGGATTCAAGAATCCTCCCTTGAACTCTCTTTATTACTTAGTTTCTTTGGGTCTGTGGGTTGTAGCATGGTTGTCTTTTTTCTTTATCTTTTCTTTATATATTTATTTATTACAATTTATTGACTTTGTATCCTCACTGTAACCTCCTTCCTTCTATCCTTTCAGTCCACCCCACCCACCCTTTCTCTTCTCCCTCTATGCCCTTTCCCTAGTCTCCTGATAGGGGAGGACCTCCTCCCTTTATATCTGACCCTAGCTTATCAGGTTTCATCAAGGCTGGCTGTATCATCTTCCTCTTCTGCCTGGCAAGGCTGCAACCCCCAGAGGAAGGTGTTCAAAACGATGAGTTCATGAAAGACAGAACCTATACCCCTTACTATATGACTAATATCCACTTATAAGTGAGTACATGCCATGTGTGTCCTTCTGGGTTACCTCACTCAAGATTTTCATTTTTAATTTTCTCCATTTGTCTGCAAATTACATGATGGCCTTCTTTTTAATAGCTAATTTGTATTCCATTGTCTAAATATACCACAATTTATTTATCCATTCTTCAGCTGAGGGATATCTAGGTTGTTTCCAGAATTCTGGCTATTACAAATAAAGCTTCAGACTTGTTCTGAGTAGCTTTTGACCTCCAGCCAAAAGTCTGAAGCCCCTAATCTTCAAGGATGAGCTAACCACCCCCACCTTAAATTGCAGCTGCCTCCACACTTGGCAGGACTGGCCAAGCTTGAGCACCTAAGACTAACCAATTATCTTACTTTATAGCTTCCTCATCCAATCCTAAATTGCCAAAACTGCAACTTCAAATTTCCTGCAATTTTTCTTTTAAAAACCTAAAGGCCTTTGTCTCCCAGTGCCACTCTTTGCTGACCAGCAGGGGTGACCCCATTGCGCAATGGTTAATAAACCTCTTGCTTTTGCAAGGAGTCTTGGTTTGGGGGAGTTTCTGGGAAGGGCGCAATCTTAAACTCCTGAGCTGTGAGACCCCAGGTCTTACAGCAGCTCTTGGTTTCATTGATTTTTTGAATAGTTTTATTTGTTTATTTCCAGCTCTCTGTTCCTTGTGGGTGTATCTGCTTCGTTTTTTTTTTTTTCCCCCTAGGGCTTTCAGTTGGGCCTTTAAGTTGTTTGTGAGGTGTTACAAATTTCTTCTTGAAGGCACTTAGTGCTATGAATAATTCTTTTTTCAGTTATTTTTTTAATTTTTTTTAATTTTTATTTTTTTTATTTTTATCAGTTACATTTTATTAATTCTGTATCCCAGCCATGCCCCGAACCCTCATTCCCTCCCAGTCCCTCCCTCCCTCACTCATCACCGCTGTGCCCCATTCCAAGTCCACTGATAGGGGGGGACCTCCCCCCATTCATCTGATCCTGTTTTATCAGGTATCTTCATTGAGTTCCTGTTAGAAATAGTCCTTGTTCCCCTCACTTTGGGAAACCAATTGGTTACTGAGCTACCACAGGCTTTTTTTTATTTACTATTTATTACAATTTATTTACTTTTTATCCCAACTGTGGTCCCTTCCCTCAACTTCTACCAATCCCTCCCTCCCTCTATCACTCTTCTCCTCCTATGCCTGATGATCTTTTCATAGTTTCCCAGATTTCTTGGATATTTTATGCCAAGAATTTTGTTTGGTTGTTTTTTAGATTTAATATTTCCTTTGATTGTGGTATCTATTTATCTTCAATGCATGAGATTTTTTACCTCCATTTCTTGTACTCTATGGTTGAGGCTTGAATTTGAAGTGCCTGTTTGATTTCCTAAATTTTATATTTCCAGATATTCATTTGAGTTATTTTTTACTCATCTTATTTCCATTTTTAGGTTTTTAGCTGTTTCACCTGTTTTGGTTCACTGTTTGTGTTTTCATCGATTGTTTTACACGATATATTCACTTTTTCTTTAGTGACATCTATAATATCCAGAAAAGTTATTTTAAGGCCCCTTTCTTATGCTTTTGCTATGTAGAAATATTCAGACCCTGCTAAGGTAGGGTTGTCTCCTGCTCATGGACTTTTCATGACTACTGATGATTCTGTTTTCTCCACTGTTGTCTAGGCATCTGCTTTGGAAAGTTTATAATTCTAGCTACTAATAATCTATTTTGTTGTTGTTGTACGAATATTATTTTCCTTGGTTTCTATTGCCCTCCCTAGTTCTTAGGTTTCTTGCCTGGCGGGAAAGTCTTTTGGGATCCTGATATTACATGGTATTTCCATGTTAAATGTTTTTCTAGGTATTGGGTTCTGAGGCTCATGAATGCAGATGGTTTACCAAGGGCTCTGCCTGTGACCACATGAGGGAGGAAAACAGTTTCTGCTCAGTCCTCTAGGACTGGAAGCCAAGAGTATAAAATTGGCCACTGCAAAAGTTTTCCTACAGAGTTGGGGATGATATTGTGGAGTTGGATTTGAAAAAAAAATGGAGACCATATAGTTAGCTTATTTGTTTCCTTGGTTGGAATGGCCTGTGGGTCCCCAGGCAATTCCTGTTGGAGTGGTGGCTTTGTAAAGCAATAAGTAGGGTGAAGGGAATTTGATGGGAAAGATCTGTGTAATAACTAAATAAAGGAACAGAGGAAAGAGGAGGCTGAAACAAATAGTTTGCTACAGAACTGAGGATGAGACTAGGGGTTTAGACTTGGAGAAGCTGAGAGAAAGATGAAGTTCTGAAATTAGCTTATGCTATTTTTCCTGCCCATGCTTCCCAGAGAATGCCTGTTGGAGTTATCAACTCTGGTAAAGCTATTAGTCAGGAGAGGGAAATGACAAATGGAAGATCTTGTGATGAACTGGAAATGGGATGCAGGAGAGGAAGGAGGCAGTAGGTGTTCTACTTCAGAGCTGAGGAAGAGACTTGAGGATTGAACTTTGTTTTGCTGAAGGAGAGGAGGAGATCTGTAGCTACCCTGTTTTCCTGAATGGCTTAATAAGTGTGTTTTAGTTGTTGGCATACGGGCTACTTTCAAGATGCAAGGTCATGAAAAATGGACAAGGAAGTCCTTTGTGACTGATGATCTTTCTACTGACAATTATATTTGCAAAAAAATTATTTTATGTGTTTGATACTGAACAAAGTCCTTGAATGAGAATCACCAACCACAGGGAATAGCTTCAGTCTGGGGAACTGCTTTAAAAACAGGTTTTAACATGATGTTTCATAGAAATAAGTAAGCAAGCATAGAATTGATATCTGTTGCTCCCCTCGCTTCTACATGTTTTCTACATGAACATGTTTTTACCAATTTATTTCCAGTCTTTTGCTGCTGAGCTAAGTTTCACCTCATCAGAGATATCTTTTTGAGTTTTTTAAAAACATATTTTAGTCCCATTCTTTGTCAGGCTTATTCAGTTCTTAGTGACATCGGACACTTTGAAATTGTATATACACATTTTTGTTTGTTACTTGTTTCTTTTTCTTTCTAAATTGCTGGGAGTATTTTCTTTATAGACAACACATGAAGTTCCTGAAAACATCTGAAATGAAATAAATATTAAAGTCTATCTGGATTAGGAATAAAAGAAGTTTGTATACTAAGCAAGAGAGCATTATCAGAATAAATTAGATACAACTTTGCATTGTCAGTTGTATTGAAACTGAACAGGCTTGATGACCCAAACTGAGTCCATTGAAAGGTTTTTGTCTATTACTATTCCTTATTGGAGGAAGGGCAAAGGTGCTCAAGATCTCTGGGATTACAGATGTTATAAGGATCAGGAGCTCCACACATGCCCTGCCCTGCGGATGAGTTAAAGAATTGACTGCAGCAGGGTTTCTCAGTGGCACATCAGACCATAAGCACCCAGTGTCTGTTCCAGTCTGATAAGCTGTCTCTGATCTTTCAGCATAAGTAAACCCATTGGCTCACTAAGCTTTGCTATGGTGGACTTTGGTGAAATTTTTTCTTTGGTCGGTCAGAACATTCTCTATGATGACTACTCATTTGTTTATATTTACCCAAGAAGAATCATGCAGCATCTGTTAAAAAGAAAATGTTTGAATATATGTAATCATACAGCATTTTTTTTCAGGAATATTATCAATTTTGAAATAATTTAAATGACTCTTAAATCAAGGTTGATATTCTATCTGGTTTTATGCATTATTTGGATTTGCAAGAGAAAGCAAGCAGCTTGAATCCTTACCTATGGGAAAAGACACAGGAATATATCTATACAGAAATCAATGATGAATCATGCACAGGTGACCTTTGCAAAGCTCGTGTGACCAGAATGAAGGCACTGGAAACAAATACAAAACCTGAAAATAAATAAAAAATATCCAGTCTGTCATTTCTTTTATGTATGTCCAAATAACTGTTCAATTAATAAAATAAATTAATTATTAATTGTGACATAATTATTTGATGAAAGTTACTTTCAGTAAATAAACAATAACTGTCCAAAAAGATAAATGCATTAAAAGAATGAAGGAATAAATACGCAATTAAGAATATAAAAGAAACAGAATCGATTCTTTAGGTACCACTGATAAGGAACCTGTTTATCAGAGTCAAGCTTTGAGATAATATATAAAAATGAGATGAAGGGAAATGATGTCAGATTCCAGTGAAAATTTATCTGAGATAAATGCACAGGCCAACTGTATATTTATAAATTCAGTGTCTTCTAGGGAATAAAGGAGAAGGATAATTAGAGGAACTTGTGACTAAATTACCCAGACAACATCAAACAAAATCAATTACATTTTTAACCATCTTCAGTTTCCTATAATTTGAATGGAAGCACATTATTGTGCCAAAGCTATTGTTATTGTTTTATAGCAAGACCTCTAGAGCAGGTAAACATGGAGTATTAAATGATTTCTGAGTTTACGTTAGTTTTGTATTGTTTGTTTGCTTTGCCAGAGCATTGCTGGATAGGAGCAGTAAAATGAAAACCATAGTTGGCAAAAGAGATAAGTAAATTATCAAATGCCATCAACTGGAGCTAATTTCATTATTCAAAACTGTCTCTTTGGCCTGAGGCTGTAACTCAGCATTGGAGAGCTTGCACGGACAAAATCAACAAAACCTTGGGTTACATACCTCATACTGAAAATTCAAAACAAAACCAAACACTTACATCTCTGTTGGCAGACCACAGAGAAAGATGATGCAGCCAGCCCTGATGAGACCTAATAGGCTAAGGTCAGATAGAAGGGGAGAAGTTCCTCCCCTATCAGGGGACTAGGGAAGGGCCATAGGAAGAGAAGAGGGAGGGTGGGTGAGACTAGGAGGAGATGAGGGAGGGGTTACAGCTGGGATACAAAGTGAATAAATTGTAATAAATAAGTAAATAAATATATTTCTTTTGTGACTCAGAGATATTCAGTTTTAAAAGAAAACTACTAGCTTTTTCTAAAACAATATTTTTTAACTATATAACACTTTAAATAAAAATATTGCTCAAGTATTACATTATTTTCATTACTTTTAAATTGTACAGTAATCTTGACTACCAGGTCTTATTGGGCATTGTTAATTATCCTGAATGAGGCCCTGAAAGATAGCTCAGCAGGTAAAGGTGCATGTCATCAAGCTTGACAAGCAAAGTTTGAAACCTACCAGAAGGAAGGAAAAATAACAATCCCCACATACTGTTCCGTGACCTCCACACATTCATCATGGAATCAGCCCAGACAGACAGACACACACACACACAAAGAGACAGACAGACAGGTATACAAATGAATGAGTAAAATACAGATTATAAAATAATAAAAAACTACAATTCTATATGAAGTCAGGGAATATGGATCATTGCTAGAGCACTTTCTTGTCACGTACATGCCTCAAGGTTTGATGTACATCACATTAAATGAAGAGGAGAGATGAGACCAGTGTGGAAACTTAATAATGTGTTAAATTCTTTAAGTAAGGCTATAAACCAATATTTATCTTTGAGAACATCCTGAAAAAGGAGAGAATTTTAGAGCAAGTCAATACCAGCCCTGGGCCAGTGGGTTTAGCACTTGATAATAGATGCCCAACAATCTTTGTGGGTGAAGTTTACTTCTTTATCATGTGCAAAATGAAGTAAAAGTTGTTGGCTGATTAATGTCTTCAAAAAGAAAATCTGGCTTTGTCCTCCAAGAAAATACCTTTGGAAATTACTATTTTAGTGATAAATGAGAAAAAAAATCTTTTGAACTTGAATAGCAAGCTGATTTGTAATGATCAATTGAAAAAAATGTTTATTTTCTTCTGCTATATTATCTACTAAATTGTCTCAATCCACAAAGCAATACTACTAAAGTATATTAAACCAAGAGACACTTTGAGGCTATAATCAACTCTTATCAACTCCAAAATATCATCTTACTAATACATTGTAAAGTCATGTCAATAATACATTCAAATAATCACTCTATTAAAATGTTTCAGCTACAATACTTGTTATCAATACGGTTCATCATAAAACATTCACCTAGCAAATGCCTAGGGAATTTGTAAATGTATTTGTGTCAAAATTTTAATTAATTAAAATGAATAAAATTTAGTAGATCCATTATTATCCTTGCCTAGCAATTTAGGCAAAGAAAGACCGAAGCCCTGTTCACACTGCTGGCTAATGAGCACAACACTGGATTAATTAGTAAGAAGCACAGATTGCTGTTGTTTGGACATTGTATTTAGAAAGTCAGATTTCAGGCATGATGGGTTTGAGTCTCAGTTATAATGTTAGGATGCCAGTTTAATCAAGCAAGATTAAAGCTGGGTTTCCTATGCAAGCCAGAGTTCATATGCATGACTGCATATCGTGCCATAAAATAAAATACTTAGTGAAGTCAGAAATAAGATAAAGGGCCTGACTGAAAAGAAGGTACACACAGAGAATCAGTAAAATAGCTGAAAAGGTATTCCCACTCCTATTTTTCCCAAAAGTGTAAATTTTTTTGGTATGTATATAATGTATATGGTATTGTACTTCTTTTCTGATATATATTTATAGATTTATTTTCTGAACTTAAATAGTACACAGCATTCTATGATTTCAGTCTAAAGGGTGAAAAGAGTAGGAGACACATATGCTCCATCTTCATCCTTTAGAAGCTGGTGACTGGTCAAAGTGGAAATAATAAAGAGCTCCCCAAAAGAAAATGCCATAAATAAGGAGTTTTGTAGTGTCTAGCTCAATATTCTGGCCTTGGTAGCTCAACTCAGTGGAGTGTTGTATTAATGAAGTCTAGATAGCAAATCAATCGCCATAGGGACAGTTAGCCTAGCTCAATTCCATGGTTACCAACTAAATTATTTCTGTTAGTCACAAGATCAACCAGATAGAAGAGGAATTGTTAGAGAGAATAAGTTTCCACCACCTTGGGGAACAACTCACAACACTGTGAAACTATTGGCTTCACTTTAATTCCATGACAGTGAAAAGAACATTTAAGGTATATGGGTAAGAATAAGAAAGTAAAATTCTGAAACACAGAAAAGAAAGTAGGTGAGAAAGCTGCCGTAGTGAAGAGTGGAAAATTGCTCCCTTATTAATCAAACAATGCCGTCAGGTCCTTCCTTTTCCTTATAATTGGGCTGTGAGCCCTCATAGAATTGGAATTTATTTTAAATAAGAGTGTCAGAGTTCTAAACAAACTCTTGCTCACATCAATGACAGAACAATAACAGAAACAACTACATAAATGCCTTATTGAAAGGGAGTCTTTCCAAACATTTCCACCATATACCAGGATCTTAAGACTATTCATCTTTTACAATATCCAACACATCTGTTGAATATGATAGATATGACACTGAAATTTGATTGTTAACTTGATTGTTCTGAGAAATGCCTCAGATATTAATAAAACCCAGCTCTGGGTATGGATCTATGAGGCCATTTAAAGAAATAAGTTTCTTACTTAAAAAGAGTTCAGTGAATTGATGGATCCAAAATTTAAAAAGACTCTTGGGAATTAGTGGAGCTACAGAAAGTAGGTCCTGCTTTGTGGAGAGAGGTCACTTTGGGAGATGGTCATGGGGTTATTTTTGTCTATTCTCTTCCTCTTGCTGCTACACTATGTTTATTGGCTATTCTATGCTTCTATGGCCTACCTGTTAGGATTTTTATTAAGTATTCCCCAGCAGTAACTTCAAAAGCTCAGTGGATCAGGAGGCACTCTATGATCTTTGCAATTGATATCTAGAATTTGGTTTTATGACAGTCTCAGAGGAAAAATGACTATGAGGGGAAAAAGTATAGATTACTAGTAAATCTTCACTATACCACAGTGATGCAGAAGTAAGGCCAGTGAATGAGTAATCCCTAGCAGAATGAGTTCTTTCTTTAAGAATCCAAAACAGATATATCCCAGTTAGAAATATTCCATTGTCCTGTTGAGACTGAAATTCTGGACACTCACCTCATTTCAATTTATTTTATCCACAAACAATTCATTGAAGTGAGGCCTCCTACGTACAAGAGAAACAAGGCCTTTCTTGATATTTCAGGGGACATTTTATGGTAGGAGTTCTATTCAGAAGCAGAGCAG
The DNA here is from genome assembly GCA_010120015.1 of Rhombomys opimus. Classification (NCBI taxonomy): domain Eukaryota; kingdom Metazoa; phylum Chordata; class Mammalia; order Rodentia; family Muridae; genus Rhombomys; species Rhombomys opimus. The sequence continues at coordinate 3,118,658 of REGO01000185.1, read as the reverse complement.
CTTTCTCCAATGTTCTGAAGACCTTTGAGAGTATTTAGGAAATGGGGAACAGACCCTTTAAAATGTTCCTCTTTCTTCCTTCTTTAAAAACCTATTAGTAACATTTGATAGAAAATGCCCTATAGATAATCAACCAAATGATAACATATAAATAAAAACAGTTGTAATAATATTGGATTTTTCTTGAATGGAGATGAAGCTCAGGGATAAGCCTCATTTTTATTTTTAATTTTTAAGCCCCTCCTTAGATATATTCTGTTCTTATTTCGGAGACATAGTCTCTATAGTGGCAAGTGTGAAAGCAGAGTCAGGCGATTAACTGGTGATCCTCTGGCTGCAGGGAAAATGCCTCGACAGCATGTGTTATCCTTTGGAAATGTAGCCACTTGGTGTGTCCTAGTTTTATTTTCTGCTCTGTGTTCCTTTTAATTACTTTTACTTGAATACTCAGACTTAATCTTTCCCCATAGATGCTTTTTTAATCAGAATATATGATTCAATAACCTTACAAAGAATTATAGCATTTTATTAATGTTCAAATTTTCAGCAACTAGTTCCTGTGAAGAAACCACAGTGCTAAAGTGAGTTATTATGATACTTTATGTATTGTAGGAACATCAGATAAAAAGTTTTGCTCATGGGTGCTCACAGAGACTGAATGACCAACCAAAGAGCATGCATGAGCTGGACCTATACATATCTAGCAGATGTGCAGCTTGGTCATCATGTGGGTCCCCTAACAATGGGGGTAGAACCTATTGAAACTCTAATGCCTGCCTTTGGATCCCTTTCTCCTAGTTAGGCAGTCTTTTCTGGCCTCAGTGGGATAGGATGATCTTCGTTCTGCTGATTTTGCGGATAGGTGCCAGGGTGAGTTGGTATCCTTTGCAGGTCTTCCCTTCTCTGAGAAGAAGAGCAAGGTAGGTGTAGGAGGGGAGAATGGGAAATACAAAAGATTTCCAGCATTAGAATTTTAATTACCAAAATTGGTAAAAACTCAACATAATTAAGATAGCTACTTTTTAATAACAGAGAGAAGAGATAGGGGCCAGGGATCATGCTGTAAAGATATAAAATAGATAGAGAGGTAGAATAAATAAATAAATAAATAAATAAATAAATAACTAGGGAAAAAGGAAAGTGTTACTGAATCAATCTGACCAAAACCAATGGCAGCAGCAATGTTCTCATGGCTAGCTCTATTGGCTAGTTACTTTTGTTACTAGAGAAATAAGTTGAAGTCTCATCATTTTTTATAACAAAAAATATACAATGACTTAATCTCATTTTCCTTATTTAATTATCTACTTACCCATTTTTAAAAATTTTTATTATTATCATTAATTTCAATTTATTCAATTTTTATCCCAGCTGTGTCCCCCTCCAACATCTCCTCCCAATCCCACAGTCCCTCCCTCTTTTCCCCCTATACCCCTCACCTAGTCCACTGATAGAAGAGGTCCTCATCCCTTTCTATTTGACCTTAGCCTATCAGGTCTCATCAGGACTGGTTGCATTGTCTTCCTCTGTGGCCTGGTAAGGCTGTTGCCTCCGCCCCCCCCCCCCCAGCCGGTGGTGATCAGAAAGCCTGCCACTGAATCCTTGTGAGAGAAAGTCCTTGCTCCCCTTACTAGGGACCTCACTTGGAGACTCCTGTCCTGTTCCCTGTCTTCTTCTGCTGTCTATCACATTTGTCCTCCTGGATGAGGATTGAGCATCTTCTCTAGGGTCTTTCTTTTTGTTTAGCTTCTTTAAGACTATAGATTTTACTATGTTTATCCTATATTATATGGTTAATATCCACTTATGAATGAGAATAGCGTGTGTCTTTTGCTTCTGGGTTTCCTCACTCAAGATGATCTTTTCTAATTCCTACCATTTGCCTGCAAATTTCATGATTTTCTTGCTTTTAATAGCTGGGTAGTATTCCATTGTGTAAATGTTCCACAATTTCTGTATCCCTTCCTCTATTGAGGGACATCTAGGTTGTTTCCAGCTTCTGGCTATTATGAATAGAGCTGCTACGAACATGGTACTGGCACATTCAAGGATCAAACTGTGTTTCAGTTACATTACAGTATCCTTTGGTTTTGTTTGTTTGTTTGTTTGTTTGTTTTTGAGGTTTCTGTGAGAGCCATGATGTCCCGATTTTGTTGATTGTGTTCATACGGTGGCCTTTTAGCCACCTGGTTGCCTGTACCTTGGTAGTTTGATCCTTGAACCTGCACCTAAGACTGGATCCACTTATCTCGAGTGTCTGCAGTAGTGTTCAGTATGACATGACAAGAGAGGTCCAGAGGACAGGAATGAGTCCTGGTGTTTTGGATGCAGCATGCTTGTTAGGGTGTTTTGGAAGAAGGAGCAAGTGCAGGTGCTTTGGAGGGTGGTGACTGGGGTGTGAGGAGCCTTAAAAGGCTCTGGTGCTGGTACATGTGCGTTGAAAGGCAGTGGTTGGGGGTGGGGGTGCCTAAGCTGCTGGGGGCATCTGCCTCAGGTTGCTATCACTGGGGGTTGGGTGCTTCAGAAGACAGCTGAGCTGCTGCTTACAAGCCTACCAAACACTGCACTCCTGGGACTCAGACTCTCCTGAGCTCTGCCATCTTGGATCCGGGATTCCTATGATTTTATTGTTCACCTGATCTCCAAAGAGTACCAGTAGAACCATAATTTGGAGGCTGGGATGCTGTCCCAGGAATCCAGACTGAGGCCCTCAGAAGAGCGGGCGGGATCTCTGGATGCTGGAGCAGATCCCCTGGACCTCTGAGTTTACACACTCTCGATTATGTGGAAAGAGCAGGAGGCTCACAATTCGTGACTCCTGGACAGTTTAGATGGCCATTGGGGCCTGGATCCCAATATCTCCAGTTGTCTGGTCTGGGAAGCACGAAAGTCGGTGCTTGGATCCAGCTTCCTGTTTAATTCACCAGTTTTGTAGTCTCTGATCTTCTGCTCCTTAGATATTGTACACATTGTTTGCCACCATTTTGGAACTGCAAAAATTTTGTTTTCAATCACGCCACTCATAAGTTAATATTTACTTGTGTGTACACATGCAAACGGAAACTATATCTCTAGTTTCCCCTTTGAACTGATGTTTAAAAAAAAAAAAGACTATAGACACGCTTCAGTGGTTAAGGCCCTAGCTTCTCATGTAGGATTCCTAGCTTGGATTCGTAACACCAACATGAGAGCTCACTTTTTTAACTCCAGTTCCAGGGAATCTGACACCATCTCCTTGCCTCTTCAGGCATTGCATGAAAAAGGGGTACAATACATAAAAAATAAAATAAAATAAAAATAGCAATGACAATATTTAAGAGAGTAAATTTTCATTTGTTAAAACAAATTATGCACATATTTGACCTCAGTGATTGCCATGATGAATGAGCATTTTCTTATGCAATATGGTGCAAAGAACAAAGACTTTTCATTCAAAAAGCCGTACAGTTGAATCCAGGGCATTTTTCAGCCGTAATGATCACATTGAATTAGATACCCACATGAAAATTACTTTTATTTTAGAAATGCTGTTGCTTACAATTCTTATCATGCACCATTGTTTTCAGGACAAACTGGTGATCTGAAAGGGTCTACTGAGAATATGGTAGCTACTAAGTACACATTAATTTATTTTTCTCCTCTAACTTGCTAATGTAAACATTTCTGCACGTGTGTTTCAGAGTGAACTATTAGGCTTCAAAGAAAGAAAGAAAAAATAATCTGACAGAGACTTTTTAGCTAGTAAACATGAAGGAAAATCCATTATCTTGTTGTTCATGTTGTTGTTACCTTTTTCCTTTTTTAATTTAAATTTATATATTTATTTATTACAATTTATTCTCTTTTTTTATCCAGACTCATCTCCTCCCACCCACACACACTCTCCCTCTGCTTCCCCTATCCCCAGTTCCTAGCCCACTGATGGGGGAAAACCTTCTCCCTTACATCTGCCCCTAGCTTATCAGGTCTCAACAAGACTGGCTGCATTGTCTTCCTCTGTGGCCTAGCATGGATGGATCCCCAAGGGGGAGGTATCAAAGAGCCAGCCACTGAGTTCATGTCAGAGACAGCCCCTGCTCTCTGCTCCCTGCTCCCTGCTCACTTTAGTAGGGAACCTACTCGGAAACTGATCAGCCTATGTGCTTCCTCTGAGCCAGGGGTCAAGGTTCTCTCCGTGTCTCAGCTAGCCTAGAATTTTTTAAAATATTTATTTATTTATTATGAATACAATATCCTGTCTGCATGTACACCTTCACATCAAAAAAGGGCTCCAGATCTCATTGTAGATAGTTGTGAAGCACCATGTGGTTGCTGGGAATTGAGCCTCTGGAAGAGCAGACAGTTGTCTTAACTTCTAAGCCACCTCTCCAACACTTTCCCCACCCCCTGTTTTTAGACAAGGCTAACGTGGAAATCACAGAAACCTTCCCACCTGTACCCACAATGTGCTGGGATTAAATGAGCACCACCATTTCCAGGGGAAAGTCATTATTAGGAGACCTGAAAAGTTAACGGGTCCTCAACAGGAAATTTCCATAGGCTTGATTCAGAATATCAAACAAGAGAAGCCGGCTTGTGGACCTCCTGCCAGAGTCCTGCAGTTCAACACTGGAGATAGCTGCTGCCCTATAATGTGAAGCTATGCAACTAGGAGAAAAAAAAATCAATAAGGATGGCCTTATTGATCACGAAAACCACAAGAAAACCTACAAACCCAACTAACCCAGGCCCATAGGGGTTCAGGGAGACTGAACCTCCAACCAGAGAGCACCCATGGGATTGACCTAGGCCTTTCCCACAAATGTAACAGTTGTATAGCTTTGTCTTCATGTGGGACTCCTAACAGAAGAAGCAGGGCATGTCTCTGACTTTGATACCTGCCTTTGTGACCCTTTCCCCCAAACTGAGCTGCCTCCTCTAGCCTCAATAGGAAGAGATCTACCTACCCTAGTCCTTTTTTATCCTTTTCCTGATATTATTGAAATATTCATTTAATGATACCTTCAATTAGTTTTGAGTAATTTCAATGGCAAATGACCTGCAAAAGAACTTATTATATTTTATACACATTATCTGCAGAATAATTGAAGAGTAGGACTGTTATTATCACTGACTGACATAGAAGAAACTAAGGGAGATAGATTAAGTGATATGTTGATGATAGCTCAGCTGTGAGCAGCAGAGCTAAAGTCATAGTCAGAATCACCAGCTTTAAGGAATATGATTTTGTAAGCCATGATAAAATATAAAACAACATAAAGTTTATCACTGTAACCATTTTAACTATACAGAAAGGGGAATTAAATACATTTGGTGTGCTGCTCTTACAACCAGTCCCTGGCAAAATTCTTCCTAATTTCCTGTACAGAACCTCTATACCCATTAGAAAAAAAAACCTGCTTGAAAAGTATTAAAGTATTAATCACAGATATTTATCAACACATAGTAAAAAGTTACATATACATGTATTTGCCTATAACTATATCTGGAAAACAAGAAAGAAGTGAGTGAGTGTGTGTGTGTGTTATTCAGCCTGGAAAAAAGAAGAAGGCAAGTCTGAAATGTTGAAATGGGCTAGCTACAGTATGCATGAGCCTTGCAGATGTAACATACCAAGTCTGATGAGCCTGTCAGAAAGGATAAGTTCTGTATGATTTGACTTATGAAACATATCTGATTCATAGATAGAAAGCAGAATGTGATTACCAGGGACAGAGGAGTTATTTTCTTCCCTAGTCTTACTTCAACTTGATATGCTGAAGGCTGAAGTTGGTTGACATCCATGGGAGGCCTCCCCTTTTCTGAAGAGAAAGGGAGGATAAAAGAAAGGAGGAAGGAGGGAAGGACTGGGAGGAGACTAGGGAGGGGAAACTGGAATGTAAAGTAAATAAACAATTAAATAAACAATTAAATAAATAAATGCCTTTGTTTACCTGACCCATGCAGGAGACTGAATAAGTGGAAATGATATGTACAGCCTGTCAAGCTAACCTCTCAGGACTGAACACTGACCAAAGAATTCTTCCTCATTTACATGGCAGAAATTACACACAGGACAACTTCACAGGAACTGGATATCTAATCAAATACTGCTCTTAAAGGGAAAAGTTACTTTTCTTCTGTGATTGCCATTTGCCTAAATAAAGTTTTCCTCCTGTTTCATGCTTTAAAGGGTGAAATCTTTCGTTATCAACTCTTTTCAACACTAGCCTACTCCACATAAGAAAGTAATTGTTTTTTATTTCTTTGTGTACATCAATAAAAAATATAAATATTTTTGGTGTTAAAATTGGTAAAAACTCAACACAGGAACTATTTTTTGATAAAGAGATTTTTTATTATAATCATTTATTTCAATTTATTCAATTTGTATCTCTGCTGTGACCCCCCTCCCTTATCTCCTCCTAATCCCACCCTCCCTCCGTCTTCTCCTCCCATACCTCTCCCTAAGTCCACTGATAGGGGAGGTCCTTCTCCCCTTCCATATGACCCTGGCCTATCAAGTCTCATCCAGACTTGTTGCATTGTCTTCCTCTGTGGCCTGGCAAGGTTGCACACCTCGCCCCCCACTCCCAGGCAGAGGTCATCAGAGATTCTGTCACTGAGTTCATGCCAGAGAAAGCCTCTGTTCCCCTTAGTAGAACCCCACTTCGAAACTGAGCCTATGGGCTACCTCTGAGACTGGGTTTTAGGTTCTCTCCATGCATTGTCCTTGGTTGGGGTATCATTCATTCTCTTCAGAGCCCACAGAGCTCAGCTTTTTTATTTTTATTTTTTGGTTCTGTTGGTCTCCTTTTAGAACTCTTATCCCCTCCAGGTCTTTCTGCCTCACCCGTCTTTCCCAAAATTCCATATGTTTTGTCCAAAGTTTAGCTATGAGTCTCAGCCTCTGATTTGATACCTCCATCAGGAGAGTCTTTCAGAGGCCCTCTGTGGTAGGCTCCTGTCCTGTTCCCTGTCTCAACATTTAGAAGTTATTTACAGAAATTCTCTTAGCAAATTTGTTAAACTTTTAAAACAACACAATCAGACATAAATTTGGCTGTTATATTTTAACCAGGGCATCAGGTTGGAAGTCATTCAAAACTATTTTAATTAAAAAATAATTTTTTATTTGAGAATTTATGATCGCACATATTTTTTCCTGGATAGATCATAAATCAAAGTTAATTAGGCAAGGCTCGATTTTTGATGGGTCTAGAATTTGCATCTAATATTTAATGTTGAATATATGAAGGGATTTCTTTGTTAGTAAAGATCATTTTCCTGAAGTTACAAAAAGAATTCTATGAATATCTATGAAGGTTTCTTAATCTACAAAGTGGCAGGTAAACAAAAGTACATGGAATTTCATTTTGGGTGGACCCTTGCACATGATTGCGTACACATTATGTCTAGATCCTGCAACTAGACACTAAGATACCAGACCTGATTCTTCTCAATGCTGCATATTCTGTATTGAACTCTCTGTCAACAATTTTTAATAATTTGAATTAAAGTACACAGAGTATATAAATATGTTATTTTATAAATTGTTCAAAAATATGTAGATTCGGGTGCAATGCTCTATCTTTGAAAAGAGTTCACATGTCAATGCTCAAATATTTCCCTTCTAATTTGAATTCTATTTCTATACAACTTATTTTGATCATGTTATTTCCCTTTCCTCAACTCCTCAAACAACTTCCCTGTCTCCATACTTACTCAAATTAGTGTTCTCTATTCCTTACCAACATACCACCAGTATGAAGAAGTGAATTCAAAAGGATGCCACACAATGACACTTGGAAATAACTCCTTGGTAATTTAAGAAAAATGTTTTGTTGATATATAAATTGGGCCAAAAAATTCCAAAAAATTGATATATAAATTGGGCCAAAAAATTCCCAGAAAAATGGGAATGAGAAAAAGTATATGGAACTGAGAAAAATTCACCCCTCACAATATCATACAAGTATTTATTCTCAAGTTATAAATTCCTGAGCTAGAAACTGCTATGTTTATTATTTTTCATGATATATAAGCAACTGACATACTGATAATCATTGGCCTATGAAGACAATAATAAAGAAAATTATGAGAGAATATTTTAAAGTCAATAAAAGTTTTACTCGTAAGGTCCTGGGGTAATAATCAAAATCTATTTTTACTTGTTTGTGCGTGTTTGTAGGTCAAGTTAGATAAAACAATGTCAAATTCACAGAATGTACAGAATTAAAAAATCCTGAGATATTCTTAGGAACCTATTTTTTTCTACAGTTAAGAGTACACTGGACGTCAGCATCTTTGTCTTGGCTGCCACTCATCACAAAGCACCTTTCATTGGCCAGTAATGAGGATGAGAAACGAAGAGAAGATAGACAGATGTGCAGAGAAAGCTTACACAGAATTTCAGGGTATTTAATAAAGTACTTCATGCTGTCAGAACTATAGCCACAATCTTCTGGTAAATTTGGTTTAAGTATTTGAAACAAATTGTGTACACAATGAACCATCATACAAGGAAGGAAACACATCATGACCATGTATGATAAATGTAAGCATTTAATATATTTTCTTCATCATCTGGATACAGGGACTAGTTTGAGCTCAGAAATTAGAACATCATTTAATATAAAAATAATTTTTAATAACATGTTACTTTGATAATAACAATGAATTTATTTATTTATTTTACATTTTTTATTGTTTATTATTATTAGTTACATTTTATTAACTGTATGAATTTTTGAGATACTTTAAATACACCTTCAAATATTAACAGCTTTTGAAATATTGTCTTTCTTATCTCATAAAACTTGGGTATCAAATAAATTATATATCAGTTTAGTGCTTGGAGTTTGTGGTTATTTATAAAAATAAGGGAACAAAAAAATGGAGTTTGTCACACAAACCCAAGACAGGTATTTGCATACAGGTAAGCACATATTATGGAATATTAACAAACCATGACCATAGCAAAACATTATTTGTCCTTCTGACATACAAGCATAAAAATTATTGAAAAGCAAAGATACAAATTATCTTTGTAAAATATTGTCTAACATAAAAACTAGCAAGAATACAACCATATCAACGACACATATACAGCTATAAAAACACTGTAATAGTGTTAACCAGTTAAGCTTACATAAGGCTTATTCTTTCCCTGAACCCCCTCAACAATTTATATGTAAAATTGCAAGTACCTTATCCAAGCCCCACAAAAAAAGGAGATAATGGCAAAGGTGTCAGGGGAATATTACACGGGATCTTAAAGAATTAGAATACTTTGCTCAAGTTTACACTCTTAAACCTCAAAGCAAACGGAGGATGAGTTTTGTCTAAGTAGATAGTATCCTTCAAATAAATAGACCATGTGAAACCTAATACTATGTATAATAAATAACTTTTTGTAAAAATTTCAGGCATCTTATAAGTTTTTGACACCAAATTTACACTCCTCATGTGGCCTAAGAATGACTGACAATGTCATTTTAACAAAAAAAAAAAAATGCATTTGGAATGGCTCTCAATAAATGTTTATGGGATTATATGGGAATCTAGTTTACAGTTTTCTTCTTTTTTATTTTAAATATCATCTAGCAAACAGAATTTACAATTTCCATGTGGGTATTTTTCTCAGCTTTGCACTTAATTTCTTTGACCTGTCCTTTCCCACAACATCACAATATTATCGACACATTTAGTGACAGAATGATGTAAGAACTCATTTCTGAATTGTCTGAGGGCAATCAGAGTTCCAGCTTTCAATAATATCAGTTTCATCTTCCAGTAACGAGTTTCTGAACCCATTTAAATAGCAGGTTTCTGAGGCATTGGGTCAATTAATTCCCCAAGTTCACTAATGTGGTAGCAAAGTATGCAGTGCAAAATGCTGAGTAGCTAATGTGTTATAAAATTAATGACAGAGAGAGAAGAAGTCCAAAATGGTAATAGATTGGTATTTTCAGCCTGAAAAGAAAATGATGTCTTTGCAAACTTTTTATTTTTTTTCCCTAGCAGACAGTCTTTAACCATGAAATTCTGATGCTATATTTAACTGCAAAGTTCTTTTGATGTAGAGCAAGTTCAAAAGGAACAGTCTGTGCCTGGCACAGTGGATTTGAAAACATCCTACATGATATAAAATGATAGTGATTGAATTCTGAAAGCATAGCCAACCTAAATAGCCAGGTGAATTATGACTGGTTGCCTTTCAGGGCTATCTTGTACAGCATGTTTTTTTTCTACCCATATACAAGCCTGTGCCCATAAAACTGTATTAAATGCATATAAGGGGCTAGAAAGTTACCTTAGTGTAGACTGCTTCTTGTGCAAGTAGAGGGGCTTGATTTCAGCCCCTAGAATCCACGTAAAATATTCAACACAGTGGCATGAGGCTGCTGGCACAGGAAACTTTAGGGATCCATCAAAGCAGCACAAGGACTTAGAGTCATGGCACTAAGAGTATATACGTATTTATAATATAGATCCGGGTAAACAAGCATTCAAATGTGTTTAAAGTTACATCTAAAAAGGTAAATAAATTGCCTGGGAAATGAGAGAATGTATGGAGAACTATCATTTTTCACTTTGTAGAGTACTTTATGATTTATGTGTTTTTAATAACACTATCAAAACAAAATGCATTATTAACCATCAGTAATTATAGGGTAAAATGGCACCTTGATATTTTTAAAATTACATATTTATTAGTTTCTGATTTTTTCCCAAATTTCTGTTTACATACTATGGAAGACATGACCAGGTACATATGGCCAATATTTCTCTTTTAATCCCTCCTGAGTGAAAAAGATTAAGTGGTAATTAAAACCTCTGCAAAACACTTAAAAAACTCCTCTCAAACTCTAAAGGTCCTTCATGTACAATACCAATTTAAAAAAACATATATCTTTTAAGATTATCTATTGTGCCAATATCTTTCTGTGCCACACTAAGAAAAGGTGCCCTACATTAATTGAGTTAGATACCTATCTATATTAAACACAATCTCTACAGGTCTCTTATGTTTAAGATTTTAAGCCATACAGCCCCTTTACCTTATGAAGTGGCATCGCCTTATACTTCCTTGTTAAATGAGGTCCAGTGCCTTTTCTGTCAAAAACTGCCTTTAATCACTTAGAAACTAGACAAATGTGTTGCCAAGGTAACTAAGGAAGTAGACATAGAGCATCTTACATTTGTTAAGCCTTGCAGTGTTCAACACTGTAAACATTTCATTCAAGTGGACATCTTAGTCAGTGTAAGCCCTTCACTTCATAAGTTCATCATAAGAAAATATCAGAGATATGCTGCCATCAGCAAAGAATCTTACCTTCAGACATGTGTGGCAAAAGGAACCTCACAATGAAAGCGTTTTATTTCTCTAAGGGGCAGGAAGCAGATGTCTGGCCCAGGCCTCCCTCCTGCTCTGGGTTGGACATCTCCTCTTTGCGCTGTCATGTGTTCATTTGGTGATGCATGGTTGTGCCCGTGGCTTCTTTCCCTCAGAGTGAAAAATGAATAGGGAGTCACACTAATAACGATTTTGAATTTATTGCCTCTTTGAAACCCTGCCACCATATGTAGTTACATTGTGAGTATCAGGGTTTCAGAACTCCAGCATATGTACTTTGGAACTTTGGAGGGACGCAATACAGAAGTGAGAAAAAGAGTGATTGTACAGGACGATGGACACACATTGGAAAGTTTCTTGGAACTACAAATTCCGTAATCTATTAAAGTGATCAAACCACTCAAATGAAGATAATTTACTTTAAGAAAAACAACAATTACATAAACTCAATATAATTGCTTTCCTTCCTAAATCATAGAATTCAGGTGTATACAAAGAAAAGTATTCATGAGAACTTGAGTAGCAATTACGAGACTATATTTAGTTAGTTTAGTAAAGATAAATTTTAGGTATTATAAAATTTTCAGTAGAAATCTTTGAGAGAAATGTGGATTCTCATAATTTATTTCTGAAACAAGAAAACACATATATGTATAATTAGATATAATTTAATTATAATCATAATATATTTATATATATTTTATATTATATTTATATATTTATATAATTATTTATATATTATTTATATATTTATATATTATTTATATATTTATATATTATTTTATATTATATATTATATAATTATAATATTTAATTATAATATATTATCTGATAATATATTTTAAATATACATTAACTACATATAGCTAATAATAAATTAAACATATGATAAATTACATTGGAAAAGAATTTGAAAAAAATAATTATATTTCTTACTTTAGTTTGGAAGCTCTAGTGGATAATTCTAGCTACCTGATGAGCAATTAAAATACTGATGTATTGGCCCTACTTTTCATTTTCCATATAAAAGAGATAAGAATATTTTAGGCTCAGTGGGCTGGGATTTGTATTCTTAAAATATCTTTCTGGATCATTGGAATAATCTAGAAGGGTTTTAAACACTATTATAGACCACATTTACTGTAGAGAATATTTTTAGAATGATTGCAGTAGTAATTTCAAATCAAATAAACACTCTCTTCCTGTACACAAAATCATGTTTGGTAAGCCTGACATTTCTAGGTCTCTACTATTCATAACATCATGAAAGTGTATTATGTTTCAAATAATTATCAGATAGGATCCTGGACCATTTTTAACCATATAAAACCTAACCTTTCTAACAGATACAACTTTATGAAAATTACAGTATTTCTTTAGCATTCCATAGACTTCACTTGCAAAATGTTGACAATATGAGCTACCCACAGGAATGACAAGAACATTTTAGGTCATAAAGCAGCACAGGTTTCAAACACACACACACACACACACACACATGCACGCACGCACGCACGCACACACACATCCTTCATCCCTGAGCTTTGTGGAATTCCATAGAGTGATGGTTATTGTTAGTTGTCCATTTAACAGAATCTAGGATAACCAGGAAAATGAGCCTCTAGGCATATATAACGATATTATTTTGATTAGTCTCACTGATGGGAAAGAACCATCTTAGTTGTGAGTGGGAATATATGTTGAACAAAGAATCCTGAATAAACGGATAAAACAATCGTAGTGTCTTAGTCACTGTTCTTTTGCTGTGAAGAGATACCATGACCAAGGCATCCTTTAAAAAAGTAAGCATTTAGTTGGTGGCTTTCTTACACTTTCAGAGGTTTCTCATGACCATGGTGGCACATAGGCATAGTGAAGGAGATGTAATTAAGGGATGAATCATGAGACATAGTCATGGAAAAAGAGAATGTGTGAAAGACAGGACCTGACATGTGTTTTTGAAATATGAAAGGCCATCCCCAGTAACATACTTCTTCTAAAAAGGCTACATCAACTCCAATAAGGCTATATCCATTAATACATCTCAAATAGTGTCCCTGCTTGCTGACTAAACAATTTTTACTCAAACCACCACACTTAATGCGTGTTTTTGTTGTTCTCTGCTCCTGATTACATATGTGATGTATCTTAAAAAACCTGCTGCTGTGACCTCTGTTGTGAAATGTGAGCCAAAATAACCCCTTTTTCATTATGCTATTTATCATAGCAACAGGAAACGAAAGTATAAACTATCATTCTAAACACAGTCCACATCTTCTTGGAAGATTTCTTAAGGCTCCCAATATATGCACTCCACCTCTTCATCCAAGTTTTCTACTCTGAAACTTCAACTTCTATTTAAAGTCTAGGTTATTTGTGTATTCAATCTAAGTAAGTTTTTAAATACATACATACATATATATGTATAGAATATATATATACACATATATATTTTTTTCTGGGATATATATATATTCTCTGGGAACTTCATGCAGGTATTTGATTATATTAATCACCAATTCCACTCATTAACTCCTCCAGATCTACCTTCACCTCCTTAGCCATAAACGCAACATTATATGTCTTTTTTATTTAACAACTCATTTACTCAAATTTGTGCTGTTCATGTACTTCTGGGTGTGGTATCACCCACTGCAGCATAGTCAAACTATCATGGGCAACAACCTTTAAATAAAATTCTTTCTCCCTCTTCTGGAAGCCATCCACTGTTCATTAGCTACTTAGAGGTAGAGGCTCATAAAATTTTCACAGTTTGAGTCTTTCAATTATTTGGTTTGATTACTTAGTATTCTTGAAGTTAGAGTGAAATGGGATTTTCCTCAGGATTTTTTTCTGAGTATTTTTGTCTGGTCATTACATGGGAAGATAACTGACTTTTGAGTATTCATTTTGTATCTGTTCCTTGATGAATGTATTTATCAGCTTTAGAAAATTTCCTGAAAAAAATCTACCTAACAGTATAACAAAACAGATGCTGAGACTCACAACCAAACTTTGAGCAGAGTACAGAGAATCATATGAATGAAGGGGGAGTTAGTAAGACCTGAAGAGGACAGGAGCTCCACAGGACCAAACATATCTGGGCACTTGATTGGAGACTGATTCTCTAAGGACCATATATGGATATAACCTAAAACCTCTGCTCAGACATAGCCCATGGCAACTCAGTATCCAAGTGGGCAGCCTAGTAAGGGGAACAGGGACTGCCTCTGACATGAACTCAGTAGCTGGTTCTTTGACCTCTCCCTCCCTCGAGGGGGGAACAAGCTTGATTGGCCACAGAAGAGGATGTTGCAGCCAGTCCTGATGAGACCTGATAAGCTAGGGTCAGATGGAAGGGGAGGAGGACCTCCCCTATCAGTGCACTTAGAGAGGGGTTGGGAAGAGATGAGGGAGGAAGAGTGCGATTGGGAGGGAACTAGGAATGGGGCTACAGCTGGGATACAAAGTAAATAAATGGTAATTAATATAAAAAAATAAAAAAATAATTAAAAAAGAAAATTTTCAGTTGATTCTTTAGAGCTTTTTATGTACAGAATTATATCACCTGGAAAATAAGATATTTTAATCTTTTCCTTTCCAAAATGTATCACCTCCTCTCATCTTTTTTCTAGCTGATACTTCAAGCTCCACATTGAACAAGGGTAGAAAAACTACACACTCTTGTCTTATTCTTGTTTTTAGTGGCTTGGGAATTCTTTTAGATTATCTCTATTTATTATGATGTTGGCTCTAGGTTTGTTTGATGTTGTAATTTTGTCTCTTGCATCCCTATATTCTAAAGGAGTTTTGTAGTAAAATATTGGATTTTGGCTATTACAAATAAAGCTGCTATAAACATGGTTGAACAAGTATCCCTTTTGTGTACTTGATCAAGCTTTGGGTATATACCTAGCAGTGGTATAGCTGGGTCTTGAGGAAGCACTATTCCTAATTGTCTTAGAAAGCGCCAGATAGCTTTCCAGAGTGGTTGTACCAGTTTACATTCCCACCAGCAGTGGAGGAGGGTTCCCCTTTCTCCACAACCTCTCCAGCATGTGTTGTCACTTGAGTTTTTCATCTTGGCCATTCTGATGGGCATGTATGGATATAACCTAGAACCTCTGCTCAGATGTAGCCTGTGGTAGCTCAGTAACCAATTGGTTTCCCCAAGTGAGGGGAACAAGGACTATTTCTAACAGGAACTCAATGATGATACCTGATAAAACAGGATCAGATGAATGGGGGGAGGTCCCCCCCTATCAGTGGACTTGGAAAGGGGCACAGTAGTGATGAGTGAGGGAGGGAGGGAGGGACTGGGAGGGAATGAGGGTTCGGGGCACGGCTGGGATACAGAATAAATAAAATGTAACTGATAAAAATAAAAATTAAAAAAAAATATTGGATTTTGTCAAAGTCCTTTTATGCATGTAATGAGATAACCATGTGGGTTTTGTCCTTATTTTCATTTGCATGGTTTATTAAATTTCTTGATTTATGAATGTTGAAAGATCTCTGAATCTCTTGGATGAAGCTGGGTGGGTTTTTCTGGGTGACATTTTATTGCTAATTTTGCACGTGCATTCATTCCAGAAATTGGCTATTTTCATTTTGGGCAAAGCATGTCTTATTTTGGTATCAGTGTAATACTGCCTTTTAAGAAGAATTTGGAAGATATCATTCCTTCATACTTAATGGAATAGTTTAACAAGTACTTGTTCAAGTTCTTTGAAGACATGTTAAATCCTGTCCTGAATCCATCTTGTTTTAGGCTTTTTTTTTTTTTAATTTGGAATGTTTCTACATCAATGGCTGTTATGGATCTGTTAACATTACTTACTTCATCATGATTTAACTTGATGAGCATTAATAATACATCTGGAAATTCATCTATTTCTTTTGCATTTTCCAGTTTAGTGGAATACACACTTTGTTAAATTATTTTTTATTAAAACATGTTGGATAAAGTCATTTTCACACTGATATATAATATGCTTGGATCATGTAACAAATTTTAAGCTACTAGAGTGGTATTAGATAATTTGAAAGAGAGCAATCAGGTGCTTGAGAAGGCTTAAAGAGAGAAAAACAAAGGAAAGATTATGCAATTATATGATAATTACAAAATTAAAATTATCTTTGAAATCATTATTCTGAGAATATCATTTGTGTTCTTCCCCTAATGGATGAAATATTATATTAGAAATACAAATTAAATATTATAGGGGGCATCTCTGGGTCAAGCTGGAGACCTGTGATCCAGTAGGCTTCTGGGAGGATATAAAGGTGACTCGAGCTGAGCAGAGTCTCCACACACTTAGCAGCGGGTATGTGGAGACTGAAGTGGCCACTTCCTATAGCCAGGACTTCCAGGGGAGGGAGAGGGATATCAACCCACTCACAAAACTTTGACTCAAAATTTACCCTGCCTACAGGGTGTGCAGGGATAAAGATGGAGCAGAGATTGAGAGAAGGGCCAAACAGTGCTTGGTCCAGCTGATACCTGAGAAGGAAACAACCCTGACACTATTAATGGTACTTTGAAGTGTGTGAAGACAGGAGCCTCGCATAACTGTCCACTGAGAGGGTTCACCCAGCAGCAGAGCAAAACAGTTGCAAAGTCCCGTAACCAAGCATTAGATAGAGCTTGGATAGTCTTGTGGAAGAGCTGACAGAAGGATAAGGGATTCTGAGGCATCAAGAACTGTACAAGAAGACCAACAGCCACAGGGGCTCACAGAGACTAAACCACCTAACTAAAAAGCATGTATGGACTGTACTTAGGTTCCCTACACATATGTAGCTGATAGGCAGCTCGGTCTTCATGAGAGTTCCCTAGAAATTAGAGTGAAAGCTGTCTCTGACATGGTCTGTTGCCTGAATTTTGGTTCTTTTCCTCTAGCTGCTCTGTCTTGTTGGGTCTCATGGGAATGCGTTCAGTCCTGATGTGAGTTGACATGCAGGGACAGATTGGTAGGGGATGCTCCCTTATTTGAGGAGAATGGGAGAGGTAAAAGAGGGAAGAGTCTCAGCATCTGCTTCTATTTCCTGATGGGTAGGATCTTTCAGAGGACATATATAGTAGGCTCCCATCCTGTACACTCTCTTCATCTGCTTCTGGTGTCTCTATTATTTGTCTTTCTGAATGAGAATCAAGCATCCTCCCAAGGGTCCTCCTTGTTATTTAGCTTCTATAGGTCTGTGGATTATACTATTGTTTTCCTGTATAGTATGGCTAATATCCGCTTATAAGTGAGTATAGACCATGTTTGTCTTATGGTGAAGTGGGCTGAGAGAAGGACCAGGAAGGGACAGGAGCTCCACAAGAAGACCAACAGAGCCAAAAAATCTGGGTCCAGGTGCCCCTACAGAGACAGATACACCAACCAAGGACCATTCATGGAAAGGAACTAAAATCCTTGCTCAGATGTAACCTATAGGCATCTCAGTCTTGATGTTGGTTCCTCAGTAAGGGGAGCAGGGAATGTTTCTGACATGGACTATGTTGCCTGCTTTTTGATCACTTCCCCCTGGCAGGGTCACGTTGACAGATCACAGAGGACAAGGACCCAGACAGTCCTGATGAGACCTGATAGGCTAGGGTCAGATGGTACGGAAGGAGTGCTCTTGCTTTCTGAGGACGAGGGGAGGGTTATAGGGGGAAGAAGGAAGGCGGATGGGACCAGGCAGAGATGAGGGCGGGGGCTATAGTCAGGATGTACAGTGAATAAATTATAAAAAATAAATTTAAAAGTGAATAAAGTGTAATTAATAAAGAATTAAATAAAAAAGAAAGAAAATTAATTTTTTTTATTCATTTTGTATCCCCCCATAAGCCCCTCCCTCCTCCCCTCCCAATCCCACCCTCCCCCCGGCCCTTTCTGCATGCATGCCCCTCCCCAAGTCCACTGATAGGGGACGTCCTCCTCTCCTTCTTTCTGCTCTTAGTCTATCAGTTCTCATAAGAAGTGGCTGCATTGTCAGGGTTTTTAAAAAGATAAAGTGTGAGGGTGTGACTGGGAGGAGAGAAGGGAGGGGCTGTGTTAGGGATGGTGAATAAACAAACAAATTTTAAAAATATTAAAAATGTATTACTTTTGTATTGCAAACCCTTCTAAGTTCTTCAAGTATCTAAGAAAAACAAAATTCCACACGAGTTAAGGAATTCAGAAAATTCAAAATTGAATTATTCTACCTCACTTCATATCATTAAAGGGAAATAAACAGTTTTGCTTAATGTATTGAGAATATCACCTTAATCTATGGATCACAGTTCCAAAGGTTCATTCATTCATTCCCCTTAATTTTAACTATTTTCTTAAGTCTACAAATTTACGAGGTAGAAGGAATAAAAATAGTATTTATATTTATAAATGTCATTAACTTTTTAATTTACAGTTATTTCTATAATTTGATAATTGCTTTATATCATTGTGCTTTTTTTCTGGCTGTTCAAAAGGGAATGTTATTTTATATTTTCATTTCTTTTTTTTAATTTTATTTTTCTTATTAGTTACATATTGTTAATTCTGTATCCCAGCTGTATCCCCCTCCCTCATTCCCTCCTCAATCCCACCCTCCCTTCCTCATCTCCTCCCTGCCCCTTTCCAAGTCCACTGATAGGGGAGGACCTCCTCCTCTTTCATATGACTCCGTTTTGTCAGGTATTTTCAGGACTGGCTGCAAAGTCCTCCTCTGTGGCCTAGCAGGACTGCTCCTCCCTTGGGGGTGGGCAGGTCAAAGAGCCAGTCGTTGAGTTCCTGTTAGAAATAGTCCTTGTTCCCCTTACTATGGTAAACCAATTGATTACTGAGCTATCATGGGTCACATCCGAGCAGAGGTTCTAGGTTTTATCCACTCATGGTCTTTGGTTGAGTGTCCATCTCAGGAAAGACCCTGTGCCCAGATATGTTTGGTCCTTGTGGAACTCCTATCCTTTCCACATCAAACTCCCCTTCTTTCATATGATTCCCTGCACTCTGCCAAAGGTTTGGTTATGAGTCTTAGTATCTACTTTGGAACACTGCTAGGTAGAGTCGTTCAGATGCCTTCTGTCATACGTTCAATGCATATCCCATTTGTCTTTCTAAATGAGGGTTGATCATCATACCCCATGTTTGCTTTCTTGATTATTTTCTTTAGGTGTATAGATTTCATTATGTTTATCATATCTTTTATGTCTATATAAGCGAGTATATTCCATGTTTGTCTTTCTCCTTCTGGGATACTTCACTCAGAATGATCTTTTCTAGATCCCACCATTTGCCTGCAAATTTCATGATTTCCTCTTTTTTGATTGCTGAGTAGTATTCCATTGTGGAAAAATACCACAATTTTTGTATCCATTCCTCCGTTGATGGACATCTGGGTTGTTTCCAGGTTCTGGCTATTTTATATTTTCATTTCTATATTCTCAAGCAATAGACAAAAATGAGTTGCCTACTTTTGCGTTATAGATTTCGTAAGTGTTCAATATAGATAAAGCTAATACACACTTTGTTAAATATTTTTATTAAACCATGTTGGGTACACAGCTCACTTCAATTTAAATGAGATTTAGACATGTCTACATACAAGTGGTAAAGTTTTTCTAACAAGCAAGGATGCATTGTTTTCTGCGCTTGTGCATGTGTTTTCAAAAGGGGGAACTAAATGTTCTTGAAGTTTTCACTTGTTTTTAACAAACTTGCTTTACTTAGGAACATTTATATGGAAAAGTACTTTGATGAATGTAACTGAATAGTTTTTATAGGAATACAGGCCACTTTTATCTGAACAAGTTTTAGTTCCTGAATAATAGAAATATTTTTAAAAACTGAGATTAAAAGTATTAAATTCAATTAAATAGCTCAATATCAATAAAGAAGTAATGAAATCAACAGTTAAAAATGATGATCAGCATATGCTGGTAGAAACCATTTTCCTTGTCAAATAGTGAGTATTCATAGGTGTGTGGGTTTATTTCTGGGTCTTCTATGCGGTTCCATTGATCCTCCTTTCTGTTTCTATGCCAATACCATGCAGTTTTTATTACTGTTGCCCTGTAGTACAGCTT
>REGO01000185.1:3056578-3096370 GCA_010120015.1 Rhombomys opimus | reverse complement strand
CTGCTCAGATGTAGCCTGTGGTAGCTCAGTAACCAATTGGTTTCCCAAAGTGAGGGGAACAAGGACTATTTCTAACAGGAACTCAATGAAGATACCTGATAAAACAGGATCAGATGAGTGGGGGGAGGTCCCCCCCTATCAGTGGACTTGGAAAGGGGCACAGTAGTGATGAGGGAGGGAGGGAGGGACTGGGAGGGAATGACGGTTCGGGGCACGGCTGGGATACAGAATTAATAAAATGTAACTGATAAAAATAAAAATAATAATAATAATAATCAAAACATATGTGGAAAAATAAAAAAAAAGAAACCATTTTCCATTACATGGGTGGCTGTGTCCTCTTTAATAACTCTGAATATGTTCATGAAATAAAATATAAATTTATGGATAAGCCATTGAGATTTCTAAGTATTTCAAGATTTCATAGCATAAGCATGAAAGCAGGTCTGTATGAGTGAGAGAGAAAACAGTAATCAAAATAGCAGTTTCATTCGAAACATGCAATTTACTTATGTATTTGGATGTCAATATTCCATATTTCATCATACATTTTAATTATGTAAATACACACACACCCACACACAAAACAAAACAAACAATATAAGCACCCAGTACCCTACACAAAACAATTATGGATTTGGGCCACGAAAATACATTACATATAACTGTAAACCTCTAGAAACGAAGCTTCAAAAATTATGTGTGTCAGAAGAACCAACTTGAAAAACTATGACTTTCAGACCATTGAGTTGGGACAGTTCTCCACATCCTATCACAACAGATTTCAGATATGGAATAATGGATTTGCCAAAGGTTTTTGGATGGGAAATGGGAAGCAGACAAACACATACACGAAAGATTACTTTGTTCAACTGATGAGCTTTGTAAAGTAGTGATATAATATCCAATAAGGTTTATCTGAGGGATGAGTTAAAAATTGATGCCTATAAATATCATTAATTATCAAAATATAAATATTTTATACATGAAGAAACAGTACTTTTAAAAAATAGGTAACTTGCATGCATGGTCCACAGATGACAGAAGGAGAGTGAAAACTCAAAGCTTAGTTTAGGAGCAAATCTCCTAAATGTCCTTGCTTAGTGTCTTTCTGCATAGTCTGTGGCAAGAATACCCTCACAAGTTTCCCTCTATTGCTTTTTGTACTACTTTAACTTTCTTCAAGCAACAGCGCCACAATTAAATAATCCTCTAAGATACAGATCTGTGCTCTCAACAGTTCAAAGGCGAGCCCGATAAGTACTTAATATGTAAACCACTCCTTTCACAAGTTGATCCAATTTCTTCTTGCCTTTCTTTTTAAAATTAAATGTTATTATATTTTTATAATTTGTTCACTTTATATCCCAATTGTAGTCCTTTCCCTCATGTCCTCCTGGTCCCACCCTTCCTCCTTCTTCCCTCATTAACCCCCTCCTATAGTCCACTGAAAGGGGAAGTCCTCCTCTCCTACCATCTGACCCTAGCCTATCAAGTCTCAGCAGGACTGCCTAGATCCTCTTCCTATGTGGGATGGTAACATGGACTCTGTTGCCAGCTCTGTTGATCACCTCCTTGCTTTAATTTCTGTTTGAAGTGTGGCTGTAATTTCCTGTAGCAAAAACAAATAACAGTCAAATTCATACAGCTAGTGTATTGCCAGCCTATTTTCTTCTAATGCTATGCTAGAGACTTGTCAATTTGAGAATTTTCCAACAAGGAGCCTTCCCTTTAAAGTGTGTGCTATAAGAACACACCATTCCCTGCTTCCCCCAACAGAACAAGCATTCGTTACTTTGAAGTTGCACAACTGAGTGTTACTGATTTTTAAATACGTAAGAGGTTTGAGAAACTGGGTGTACATGACCTCTGTACCATGATTCACAGTCACAGGGCTCTATTGCAGCCCTATCACTTTTATGCCTTCACAACAACGCAAGGTGTTCAGAGTCACTATACTAGTTTCTCAAGGGAAAAAAAAAGAAACACTAAAATCTGGAATTTCTAGGATAATACAGAGGTGTCAAAGTGATACATGCAAAAAAAGACTAAAAGCTGTTGCTAGCCAGATGATGTGGGACATGCCTGTGATGACAGCACTCAAGCTGCTGAAAGAAGAAATCACAAGCTGGAGACACAACCAGGCGACAGAGTGAGATGACGCCTCACATTGCATCCCCCCAAATGTCCCTAGTCTTTTCTATAAATATAAAGAGATTCCTTAGGCACAAATATGGTGGCCAAATAATGTCCTTAGAAACTGTTGATCTTTAAAGATGATCCTTCATTTTAAACACAAACATGCTCATTACAAAACCTAACAATTTGACATTAATCAATAGTACGACATACAAGTAAAATTCATCTAAAGATGCTGAGGCAAATACTTACATTTTGGGAAAGCTAATTTTAAATATTTTGATTTCATCACATAGATCTGTATTCTTTTGAAAATTTTTATTTAAATTATTTCTGTATACACAAGAGGCATGGCTTTTTTTTTTTTTTAATGAGAATGAAAAAGAATCCCTCCTCCTCTACCTGCTATTTGGTCCACTGTGTTATAAAGCACCTTTCTTTCTATTTGATACTACACGGCAGGTGCCTCACAGAACAATCTTTTTTTTTTTTTTTTATTTTTTTTTTTTTTTTTTTGAACTTTCAATTACTTTGGTCAGAGATTAGAGCATCTGATGTCATATGCAGACAATAAAATTCTTTTTATCTCAGTGGTGTTTCATTATACTTTGTGACTTAGAAACAAAATGAGTTTAAAGTCGAGCCAAGACACATCTTTAAGATTGCTATGATAATGCTAATATGCCCTTTAAAATTGAGGCCATCTGAGAAATTGAAAGGGTGCCAAGTGGAACCAACTTGTATGAAACTGGCGTGACACCAGACATTGGTATGGCCTAAGTGACAGCTGTAGCATCTGGAGAGAGTGTGATAAGAAAATCTTGTTATAATATTGAGCTGGTTTTCCTTAAATTACAGCTTACATGATTTCCTAGGTACCAATTTTATTTTAGAACAAAATGTGTTCCTCTTTGAAGCTGAAACGCTCTTGTCTGTAAGCAAACAGGAAGGACGTGGCATTTGGCTGCATATATAATTAGCCTTTTTACCTGAGAGATTTTTCTGTTATGAGAGAAGAGCGCAAGGCCATAACTTTGAGTAACAATGTAAATTCTATCAGGGCAAAGAGTTCAACAAAAGAGTCAGTGTCTTTGAAAGTGGCTACAGTACACCTGTCTAGGGCGGCAAGGGGATCAAGCAGAACCAGGCACAGTTTCATTCCCAATTGAGCATCATCTTTGGACAAAAAGTCAGCCAAATAACTATCCAGGTGTTCTAGCTTGTTGAGCAAGATAAGCTCGCTAGTACCAGCTTAGTTTCACCGCAGCTGGGAAAACCCTGAGCGAAGGCACTTCCTGGTATCTCAGTCCCTGATTTTTGGAATTGGTCTACACTGAAGAAAAATATTCCTTTTTCCCCCCTCAGGAGACCAAAAGGCCAACTTCTCTTCTCTTTTGTCCTGTGCATATTATTAAATAAGTAATCTACAGTGGGCTATTTTTCTACGAGATAAGCTACTGAAATATAAAGATGTTATGAAATAGACCCTCTTTGGCTCACAGACCAATAGAAAGGGCAGGCGTATAAACAAATCCCTGCAATATGTCATGGGAACGACATCAAGGGGAGCGTGCACAGTATTGAAATAATCACAGCCCTTTTAAGTGTCTTTCCTACGTAGAAGTTATATGTCCTCTCCTGCCAAATTTTAATATCTATGATTCCAGAAAGATTCTTCTTTAAAAGCTACGAGGAGCTCTGATCTATGACCCTTTTGAATTTTTACCAATCTTCTGGATATATTAAAATTTGATCTCTCACTTTTGTGAAACTGTTGATATAATGTTCTTTTGAAATGTATACACCTTATGATTGTTCATTCAAATGCTGATCCCTCCCTCAGGTTTCAATCCAGATATTGCATTGTGATACTTATTCTAAGCATCCTGTCTCAAATTTGTGTAAACTGGTTAGAATTAACAGCAGCTTTACCAGAAGATATATAGTAAATATTAATTGCCACCTATAATGTGAAACAGTCCAACCTCAGAAATTAGATGTGCAATCTAAAAGGAAAAGTACCAGACAAACTAACTTGTTGTTAATACTGGTTCTCTCTCTGTCTCTGTGTGTGCGTGCGCACGCATGTGTGTCTGTCTGTTTCTGTCTGTCTCTGTTTCCTCCTCTTTCTTTTGCCCGCCCCCCCTCCCCATGTTTAAGCAAGTGTATGAGTGCTGGCCCACATGTGCCATGGTGTAAGTGTGCAATAACAGATGTGCATAAAGAGGACAACTACAATCCAACTCATCATTTCCACCTTATTTAGACAGGATCCTTACTTGCAACTGCAAACAACAGACTAACTGGCCCTCAACTTTCCAGAAGTTCTCTTTTATCTGCCTCACATTCCACATTACGACCAATAGGATAATAGACATTTGGTAGCACTTCCTGATTCACATGAGTTCTGGGGACCTAAACTCAGGTCCTCATTCTTGCACAACAAATTCTCTTCTCATGAAACCATCTCCCCACGCCTGAGGGCCCCAAAGGAAAATTTGTATTGTTTAGCATAATCAGTTTAATCCATTAGCTGTCATGTTTTTTTTTTTTTCCAAAATAAATACAGGGTTATTGGAATCATAGAGAATGACAAACAAGGATGCAAAATGTAACAGAAAAGAACTCAAAATAGATCCTTAGAGATGTTATTTTAGCTCTAAGGGAAGAATTTATCAGTCCCTAGCAGCAGGTTTTTCCCCAAACCACATGAGAAATAATCTCAGATACATACAGTGATACATATACGAACAGTAGTGTTATTGTTCAAAAAATCATGAGCATAGACAGCCAGGTTTGATTAGTGATTTATCAAGAGATCCACGTGAGGATCTTAGAAAGTGCTATATTGAGATGAAAATGTTAGTTCTCCCCTTCCTACTTCCCATTTTGACAAAATATAAACCAAGTAGTAAATGTGGTCTCTATGTCAGCAATCCTACGCCTCAAATAGATTTAACTATGCTTGTCCAATCACCTAGTAGATCAAAAAAACAATAGTGCTGCCTCAGAATCAACTCTGAGAGCAAACTGTGATTCCCAGTGACTGCCTTCCACTCCTAGTCCAAGAGAATGAGCTGCAGTTTAATTTTCAAACGATAAGGGGTTTTCTAGACACTTCCCTGACAGACCAAAAATTTTAACCCAGTTCTCTTACTAACTACTAGAAGAACTTATGTATTAAATATTCATCACTTACTGTTTCTTCATCCTCCTATTTCATGAATACATGGCAGTTAGACTCTTTCCTTTCTACTAATATTTTCATTTGTTGCACAATGGAGTTGAGAAAGACACATGAAAAAAAAAAACAGAAAATTTTGACTCCCCAAATTTTTATAATCTTCTGCCTGTACATTTTGTTTCTGACTTTAATTGTCTGGAAGTTCTCCTATTTTGTCAGCTAACATAGACATCTCAGCTCTCTACCACTGCAGGGTCACAGTGCACCCTGGTGCTTACATTAAAATGCATGCTGAGGAAATGAAATTCTTGGCACCCGAGGTTTTTACTTGCTATCACCATTATTTTTTTTCTCTTTCTCTGTTATTTTCATTATAGCATTGCCTTGTTATAGCTCTACAATCTCTATATTGCAAAAAAAGGAAGTACTCCGTGTTATTGCATGCTAGCTTAGACTGAATAAAAACATTAACTGAGTTGGGTATATTATCCAGATCCTTTACCGTGACCTACTCTCATCAATTCTTTTGTCCTAAGCCAATTACACTCTGCCTGAGCTCATGACCAACTCATTCTCTTGGCCAAGCTCAATGCATATTACATGACTCCAAACAATTTTAGCTGGTTGTGTCATTTTCACTGGTTGTGTCCTCAGGCAGATTCACACATTATGTGTTCCACTGGATGAAAGGACATTCAGCAAGCATTACCCGGTGCTTTCGTAGTGCCTCTGGACAGGAATTACAGGCAGAAGTAAGTAAGGACATCCCCACACTGCCAGCTGCTTATTCTCCACATTCATTACAGCACCGCATGCTCCAGCACACGAGGCCAATTCCAAAAGCCTTAGGCCATTTATCTGGGCAAAAGCCATCACTACATTTATAAAGATAGGCAGGTAGGTGAGTAGGAAAATAGACTTTGATTATACAGCACATGTTCAGTGACATGCTTATACATATTCAGAAACATATGTAATGGAAAGCCTGTCACCATGCTGAGCAAGTTGAATATGCACATAATAAACAGTAAGTCTCGTACAATAAACAATTCCTACTAGAAAAACTAGTCCATTCAGACTTTGGTCCAGACTCCCAGTTTTTGTGCTGTCACATGTACCTTTATTTCAACATTCCCAGTCAAAGATTACAGTACTATGTGCAACACAATAGATGTGCTTACGTATTCTGTCTCCAGAAGTCAAAACCAAGTGTACCCACCAAGTTCTAAAGGAATCAATTTTGCTCTAATTAGATGGAAACTAAGAGGAGCAATAATTTAAATTTAAATTTCTTACATCTTACAAAGAAAATACTCTCAGAAACCTGTGCTCTCCAGGAACTGCTACTCTTCAGGGAACTTTAGGTAACAATAATTGATTGGCTATTTCAAAATCAGATGTTTCTGGATGTCCTTGCCAAGGCAATTATAAATCTCCTAAGTTGATGGATAAGTTAATTATTTTGTTTTGAATATTTTGTTGCAGACAAGTGTAGGAGAATATCACATTGTATTTCATTCAATTTGTGACGATTTAAAACTTGGGGCTATGAACATAACAGAGCAAATGTCCTTTTTGAATGGTGGGGTTCCTCTTGAAAATCTGTCCAGGAGTGTTATAGCTGGGTCTTAAGGTAGAGCTAGTCCCAATTTTCTGAGGAAGCACCAGAATTATTTCCAAAGTAATTGTATAAGTTTGCACTTCCACCAGCAATGGAGGAGGGTTCCACTTTCTCCACAACCTCTCCAGCATGTGCTAACACTTGAGTTTTAGATCTGAGCCATTCTGATGGGTGTAAGATTGAATCTCAGAATCATTTTGATTTACATTTCTCTGATGACAAATGATTTGAGTATTTATTTTTTAAATTTATTTATTTATTGCAGTTTATTTACTTTGAATCCCTACTGTATTCCCCTTCCTGGTATGTTCCCAATCCTACCCTCAGTCCTTCATCTCCTCCCCTCCCCCTCCCTAAATCTACTGATAGGGGAAGTCCTCCTCCCCTTCCATCTGACCCTAGCCTATCAGTTCTCATCAGGATTGGCTGCATTGTCTTCCTCTGTGGCCTGGTAAGGCTGCTTCCCCTTCAGAGTGAGGTGATCAAAGAGCTAGTCACTGAGTTCATGTCAGAGACAGTCCGTGTTCCCATTACTAGGGTACCCAGTTGGACACTGAGCTGCCATGGGCTACATCTGTACAGGGGTTCTAGGTTAGCTTCATGCACAGTCCTTGGTTGGAGTATCAGTCTCACAAAAACAAAAACAAAAACAAAAAAACCCACTGAGCCCAGATTTTTTTTTTATTCTGTTGGTCTCCTTGTAGAGCTCCTGTCCCCTCCAGGTCTTCCTATCTCCTCCTTCTTTCACAATATTCCCTCAACTGAGGAATGGATACAGAAATTGTGGTACACAATGGAGGAGTACTACTCAGCAATAAAAAACAAGGAAATTAAGAAATCTAAGGTATCCCCAAAGCAGAAAGACACATGTGGTATATACTCACTTATAAGTGGATATTAGAAATATAATATAGGATAAACATACTAAAACCTGTACACCTAAAGAAGCTAAGCAAGAAGGAGAACCCTGGGTAAGATTCTCAATCCTCATGCAGAAAGGCAAATGAGATAAACTTCAGAAGAGGGAGAAACAGGAACAGGACAGGGGTCTATCACAGAGGTCCTCTGAAGGACTCTACCCAAC
Organism: Rhombomys opimus; assembly: GCA_010120015.1. NCBI lineage: Eukaryota > Metazoa > Chordata > Mammalia > Rodentia > Muridae > Rhombomys > Rhombomys opimus. The sequence goes on along the minus strand of REGO01000185.1, from coordinate 3,088,342 downwards.
AGGGTATCAAAACAGATGCTGAGACTCATAGCCAAACTTTGGACAGAGTACAGGGAATCTTCTGAAAGAAGGGGACAGGAGGGGACAGGAGCTCCACAAGGAGAGTCACAGAACAAAAATATCTGTAGCCCATGGCAGCTCAGTGTACAAGTGGGTGCCCAAGTAAGTGTAGCAGAGGCTGTCTCTGACATGAATTCAGGGGCTGGCTCTTTCATCACCTCCCACTGGGAGGAGTGCAGCTATACCAGGCCACAGAGGAAAACAATGCAGCCATTCCTGATGAAACCTGATAGGATAGGGTCATGTGGAAGGGGAGCATGACCTCCCCTATCAGTGGACTGGAAGAGAGTCATGGGACGAGGAGAGGGATTTCATGATTTCCTTGTTTTTCATAACTGAGTAATGTTCCATTGTGTAAATGTACCACAATTTCTATATCTATTCCTCAATTAAGGGACATCTGGGTTGTTTCCAGATTCTTTATTTTGAATAAAGCTACCACAAACATGGTTGAGAAAATGTCTCTGTTGTATACTTGTGCATATTTTGGATATACGCCTAAGAGTGCTATAGCTGGATCCTGAGAAAGCGCTATTCCTAATTTTCTGAGAAAGTGCCGGATTGATTTCCAAAGTGGTTGTATAAGTTGACTTTCCCACCAGCAATGGCAAGGGTTCCCCTTTCTTCACATCCTCTCCAGCATGTGTTGTCATTTGAGTTTTGATCTTAGCCATTCTGTTGGGTATAAAGTGAAATATCAGGGTCCTTTTGATTTGCATTTCCCTGATGACTAAGGACATTGAGCATTTCTTTAATTGTTTCTCTGCCATTTGATATTCCTCTATTGAAAATTCTCTGTTTAGCTCTGTACCTTATTTTTTTAAATTGGATTATTTGATTTGTTGGTGTTTAAATTTTGAGGTTTTTTTTTTTTTCAGGTTTTTCTTTTTTTCTTTTTTTTTTTTTTTTCATTTTTATTATTAGTTATATTTTATTAACTGTATCCCAGCTGTATCTCCTTCCCTCATTCTCTTCCAACCTCACTCTCCCTCCCTCATCTCCTCCCTGCCCTTTTCCAAGTCCACTTATTGGGGAGGACCTCCTCCCCTTTCAACTGACCCTGTTTTATCAGGTATCTTCAGGACTGGCTGCAAAGTCTTCCTCTGTGGCCTAGTAGGTCTGCCATTGAGTTCCTGTCAGAAATAGTCCTTGTTCCCCTTTCTATGAAAAATCAATTGGTTACTGAGCTACCACGGGCTTCATCTGAGCAGAGGTTCTAGGTTATATCCATACATGGTCCTTGGTGGAGTGTCAGTCTCAGAAAAGACCCCTGTGCCCAGATATATTTGGTCCTTGTGGAGCTCCTATCCATTCCATGTCATACTAACTCTCCTTCTTTCATACGATTCCCTGTACTCTGCCGAATGTTTGGTTATGAGTCTTAGTATCTCCTTTGAAACACTGGTAGGTAGACTCTTTCAGATGCCTTCTGCGGTAGACTCCTGTCTTATGTTCAATGCACATCCCATTTGTCTTTCTAAGTGTGGATTGATCATCTTACCCTGGGTACTCTTTCTTGTTTATCTTCTTTAGGTACATAGATTTCATTATGTTTTTCATATCTTGTAGGTCTATATAAGCGAGTATATACCATACATATTCCTTATATCAGCTCTCTGTTGTATATATGGTTGGTGAAGATCCTTTCCCAGTCTGTAGGCTGATGTTTTGTTCTGATGATAGTGTACTTTCATAGCTTGCTTTACAGAAGCTTTTCAGTTTCATGAGGTCCCATTTACTGATTGTTGCTCTTAGAGCCTGTGCTGTTGGTGTTCTGTTCTGGAAGTTGTCTTCTATGCCAATGACTTCTAGGCTCTTCCCCAAACCAATTTAGTGTGTCTGGTTTTATGTTGAGGTCTTTGATCTACTTGAACTTTAGTTTTGTGCAGGGTGATAAATATGGATCTATTTGCATTTTTCTAAATGTAGACATCCAGTTAGATAGCACCATTGGTTGAAGATGCTGATTTTTTTCCATTTTATGGTTTTTAGCTTCTTTGTCAAAAATTAAATATCTGTAGGTGTATGGATTTATTTCAGGATCTTCTATTTGATTCCATTGACCCACCCTTCTGTTTCTATGCCAGTACCATGTAATTTTTTTATTTTTTATTTTTATTTTTATTTTATTTTATTTTATTTTATTTTATTTTATTTTATTTTATTTTATTTTATTTACTGTTGCTTTGTAGTACAGCTTAGGATTAGGGATGGAGATACCTCCAGAAGCTCTTTATTTTTCAGGATTGTTTCAACAATTCTGGTTTTCTTGTGCAGTTGTTTATATTATGTGCCTAATCATCATATTCTATTATCATAGAATCAAAATGAAAAGGTAATACTGTGGACTTTCAGACCTTCTAGATCTAAAAAAACCAGTGTACCGTCTCTTCCTTACATTATATCATCAACCATAGTATATTTGCCTGAAATATAAAGTAATTTATTACTAAATATCATGTATGTCCTCATGAGATATGCTGTTAAGATCTATAAACTTCAGCAAAATATTTAACTCTGAAAAACAATGTTTACTGAAATTACTATTAGTATTTTTATTCAATATATCTGAATGGAATGTTTTATCGGTAGCCTTTAAACTGTAGATAAATTTACATCTGGAAAAGTAAAGCAATGAAATAAAATATAAATAGATGTTAGTTTTGTTACAATGAACCTGAACTTAGAAAATTAATGCGATCTAGTAGTATTGTATCATTGTCCTCTTTCCCTTTTTTCTTTTATTTTCTTCTTCTGCTTCTTGTTCTTCTTGTTATTATTATTTACAACGTATTTACTTTGTATCCCAACTGTAGTGCCTTCCCTCATCTCCTCCAGGTCTTATATTATATTCCCTCCCTCTTCCTTTCCTGTCCCTCTTCCTTAGTCCACTGATAAGGAAAGTCCTCCTTCCCTACTGTCTGACCCTAGCCTATCAGGTCCCATTAGGACCACCTGGATTGTCTTCCTTTGTGGGCTGACTTTGTCATCTCAGCAGGAAGAAATGTTCAAGGAGCAGGCAACCAAGTTTATGGCAGAGACTGGCTCTTCTCCCCTTACTAGGGAACCCACATGGAGACTGAGCTGTTTATGGGCTCCATCTGAGCAGGCGGTCTATGTTCCCTTTATGCATGGTCTTTGGTTGATGCATCAATCTCTGCAGCCCCCCCACCCCACCCCGGGCCATGCTTTTTTCTTTTTCCTTTGTTGGTCTCCTTGTGTGGCTTCTGTCCTCTCAATGTCCTTTTATATACCTCTTCTTCCATAAGACTCCCTGTATTCTGTCCAAAGTTCAGCTATGAGTCTCTGTTTCTGCTTAGATCCCCTGCTGGGTGGAGTCTTTTAGAAGATATTTATGGTAGGCTCCCATCCTGTTCCCTTTCTTCTACTACTTCCAATGTCTAGTCTGTTTTCCCTTCTGTATGTGAATTAAGCATCTTCCCTAGGGTCCTCCTTGTTGTTTAACTTCTTTAGATCTGTAGATCTTCTTTTTTTCTGGTCCCAATTTTGTTCTCTTCAAGCCCTTTCTTACTTTCCCCACTCTCAACTTCTTAGTCTCTTTTTCTTTATTTTTTCCTTCAGTGAAAATAGATCTTTTTTTTTTTCTCATACAATATATAGTGATTATTGTCTCTTTTCCCTTTGGTACCCACAACTTCTCCATCCCTCTCCTTCCATCTGCCTTATATTAAAAAACAAACAGACTTCTAACATATAATATAAAATATATAATATAAATAATATAATATTTAATATAATATAACAAACCTAACACATCAGAAAAGAACCCAAGACTATGAGCTATGGATATAGCAAAATGTCATTAGGAGTAATTAAACCACTTTTTATAATAACAGTAGAATTTAACTTTACCCTACGTCTCAGGTTCTTGGTAATCCCAGCACAGTCATGTACCCTACTTTTCTTTTTTTCTATTCATGTTACATCCTGTTTGTAGCCTACTTTGAATCCCAGTCCCATCCTTCCTTCTCCTCCTCCTCCTCTATTTCTGGTAAAATGGGACCCCACTTCCCATCCATGCCAGCTCACCAAGTGGCATCAGGACTGAGACTGTCTTCTGTCCCTGAGGTCTGGCAAGGCAGTCCTACCAGGAGGAAGTGATCAAAAAGCTGGCAGTAAAGTCCCTGTCAGATGCAGTCCCAGCTTTCCTTATCTGAGGACCCACATAAAGCCTAACCTTCCCATCTGTCACATCTGTGTAGATGGCCTGGGTCCAGTCCATGCATGGTCCTTAGCAAGCCTCACTGGTCCCTGGTTGGTTGGCTCTGTTGGTCTTTTTGTGATGCTCCTGTTACTTCCAGGTCATTTTCTCTTTCCTCTCACATTTCCACAAGTGTTGGGGGTTGTTATAATGCTGGCTGTCAAGATCTGGTTACACCTATCCTTGTGTAAATGTGCTAAGTCATTATATCTGATTGGTTGATTAAACAGACTATACCTGTGCAGGGCAGAATGGGGTAGATGTGGCTAAGGTTTCTGGGTTTTGGGTTCAAGAAAGAATCATTGGAATCAGATGGACAGGAAGAGAGGAAGAAGGAGGATGCCAAGATGGGTTAGCATGAGCATAGAGAAGAAACCACACAGAACTGGAGAAAGGACCCCAATAATGGCGTAAAAAGGCCCAGATGGATGAAGAATGTGAGAAAGTACCATGGGAATATGGATAGATGGTAATTCAGATGAGGATGGTTAAGGAGGACGGCATTGGATGGTGTCTGGGAGATGTATGGTGACTTTATTGAGACAATGAACTATATGCTTGGCCTAAGGTAAATAAGGCAATTATAAATGTAACAGGTGTCTGTGTCTTATTATTTGTGATAGCGGGGTAGGTAATACCACCTCAGTAATTGTAGGGCTAATAATAAATGTTATATAGCCATTTTCAATTTACAGAAACACAGCACAGTGTTTGGCTGTGAGCCTCAACATCCGTTTTGAGATATTGCTTTGGTAGAGCCTGTCAGATGACAACTGTGAGAGGCTCCTGTCTGCAGGCTTAGCCACCTCGTGCCTGGAGATTTGTCTAGTTAGCGGGTATCCTACCTTTTCTTTTTCTCTTTTTTTTCATTTTATTTTCTTATTTTTTTAATTTTATTTTTTTTTCTTATCAGTTACATTTTATTAACTCTGTATCCCAGCCGTGTCCCACTCCCTTATTCCCTCCCAGTCCCTCCCTCCCCCCCTCATCTCCACCGTGCCCCTTTCCAAGTCCACTGATAGGGGGGGACCTCCTCCCCATTCATCTGATCCTGTTTTATCAGGTATCTTCAGGACTGGCTGCAAAGCCTTCCTCTGTGGCCTAACAGGACTGTTCCTCCCTTGCGGGGTGGGGAGGTCAAAGAGCCAGTCATTGAGTTTCTGTTAGAAATAGTCCTTGTTCCCCTCACTTTGGGAAACTGATTGGTTACTGAGCTACCACAGGCTACATCTGAGCAGAGGTTCTAGGTTATATCCATACATGGTCCTTGGTTGAATGTCAGTCTCAGAAAAGACCCTGTGCCCAGATATATTTGGCCCTTGTGGAGCTCCTATCCTTTCCCCATCAGACTAACTCCCCTTCTTTCTTATGATTCCCAAAACATAATGAAATCTATACACCTAAAAAAGATAATCAAGAGAGCGGACATGGGGTAAGATGATCAATCCTCGTTTAGAAAGACAGATGGGATGTGCATTGAACATATGACAGGAGTCTACTGAGCACATCTGAGAGACTCTAACTAGCAGTGTTTTCAAAGCAAAGACTCATGACCAAACCTTTGGCAGGGTATCCTACTTTTCTTTTTTTTTTTTTTTCCTTTTTTTAATTTTTTTATTTTTTATCAGTTACATTTTATTAATTCTTATCCTAGCCGTGCCCCGAACCCTCGTTCCCTCCCAGTCCCTCCCTCCCTCATCACTACTGTGCCCCTTTCCAAGTCCACTGATAGGGGGGGACCTCCCCCCATTCATCTGATCCTGTTTTATCAGGTATCTTCATTGAGTTCCTGTTAGAAATAGTCCTTGTTCCCCTCACTTTGGGAAACCAATTGGGTATCCTATTTTTCAAAGGAAGAGTTGATGCCTATCTGTAATGAAGCTTCCGCGCTGACATGTGTACTTCTAAGCATTTTGTATGAATTAAAATATACAGGACACATCCATCCTTACAAAATCACAGTCTAACAGAAGCATCTAGGTTATGGGTCACCTATGTTCCCAGGTAACATGACTATGGTGTATCTGGTGTAAATAATTACATGCATATTTAACTAAAGGGGAGTGTTCACTGACAGAACCCTCTTCACGCAGAAAGAGCTCAGTGCTAGAGGACAGAGTTTTGCCACAGTCCATGAAAGGAACTCCAAACAAGGGAGAGATTTTTAGCCAATTCATAAGAAAAACACAGTTCAAAATGTATAAGAAGCAAATAAAATTATAATTGTATTAAAAAGAAAGGATTTTTGAATAGGACAGAGGGAACAAAAGCTAGGCTCTGACAGGCAACTATTAGTTTCCTGCAGGTGTTATTATTATTATTATTATTATTATCAGCTATTCTATTTTTGAGATTATAACATAATTCATTATTACCCTCTTTAATATTTTCACTTCCTCCCTCCAAACTCCTTCATATTACCCTCATTGCTCTGTTTATAATTCATGGCCTCTTTTCGTTTTGCACACACATATGGATATGCATATACACACATATTACTAAATATATTAACACAAATCTATGAAAGTGCTCCATTCCCACTAAATTGCTGGTGTATGTTGTTTTCAGAGCTGGCCATTTGGTATTGGGTAAACAGATGATATGCTCTTCCCCATGGTAGACTGCTTCTTCAATTCCCAGCTTTCTTTATTTGCTTTTTGTTCTTTGGGTAAGTCTGAGGCACTGTGGTCCTTGTCTCACCCATTTTAATATGTCTGCTGTTGTTGTCCTTGTTCAGGTCATGTATACGCAGACATATTGGGGAGACTTCATGGGTGTAGATTCTGCTATTACTTGGAGACAGAGTCTCACAACAATCTCATAGAGGCTTAGGTATAGGAGTTGTTTCTAATGCTTTACGGTTTTACTTCCTAATTTTCAAATGGAACACGGTTTTCCTAAAGAAAATATTGTTGGATATTACCTTTTTATTTTTTCAAATATAAAATTTACGTACACACACATACACACATATGCACTCCCACACGTGCACACCTCCAATGGCGTAATCTGCAACAGCACAAGCTCATATACAGCTGCGCTGTTTTGTTTTCCACTTGTTAAGAATATTCCATGAGAACATCACATTTCATGTATTGTTGTTTGTTTTGGTAAGAATCGGCTTATGTATTTTAAAGAAATAAGAATTTTTACATCTATATTATCAATAAATGATAATTAAATGTAAAATTAAAACCTAACTTTCATTTATTGATATCTTACAGAGTGACTCTCTGTAGTTTGAAGACTCTGAAATCAAAATGATCAACAGAGTAATAAGTTACATCACTGAAAATGCACATACATGTGTTTCAAAGTTAGTCTGAAAATTTCAAGGAGTTTAATATATTCTGCAAAAATAATAAATAATACTGCATTTCAAGCTGATTTGCTGTGCAACATTTAACTCAGTCATAACTCCAAACAAGGAGGATATTTTTAGCCAATTCATAAGAGAAACACAGTTTAAAATGTATAAGAAGCAAATAAAATTATAATTTATTAAAAAGAAAGGATTTTTGAATAGGGCAGAGGGAGCAAAAGCTAGGCTTTTGTTTTTGTTCTAACAGGTTACTCAATATATGCCAATAAAACTATAAAATTCTGGTAACTGATTAAGCTGACTTTAAAAAATTGCTTAAATTTTGTCATATTTTATCTATTATTTTGTATTTCAATTAGACATTAGTTCTCCTGTACCTTGTTACATTCTTTAGTATTTCAGGTACTCTTTCTGATATCGTATTTGTTATTAGAATAATGCCATGGAAAGGAATAATTTTAGAAGGTTTCTGAGCCTTAGTTCTCCACTTGAAAAACAGTACTACTATTTAGTGAACCAATCCATGTATCACTCAATTAATTTGAGTCTCCATTTTTTTTCCACAAAAAAAATGACATTACAGTTGCTCTTCGGGATTTCATAGTCTACACTTGCACATTATAATAATTAAAGTGATGATTATATACTCTACGACAACCATCAATTTTGATGTGATAACTTCTCTCAGTCTTTCCCTTCTGGCTTGCAGAGGGGAAGCATGAGTGTACTTATGCCAGCCACCAAGGGAAAGTTGCAGGCTGCCTGTGTGGATGCTGGATTTTCAATTCAAAATGGTTTATATCCGCTTTCACAGCTGCTGAATAATGTAAGCTCCTTAGAGGCTCTAAAGAGAGTTTTAGACACCTGTCAAGCCAGGTGCTCTGGGGCAGCCATTGCCCTTGAAATAACAAGCCTGGCATGAAACCAATCCCTTCTCCACAACCTTCACCACTAGTACAAAAAAATAAATGATAGATAGATAGATAGATAGATAGATAGATAGATAGATAGATAGACAGATAAATAGATAAATAGATAGATAGTAGATAGATATGTGATTAGATGATAGATAGATGATAAAAATAGATAAATGACAGATAGATTAGTTAAAAAATAAAAAGCTCTTATATGATCACAGTTAAACGATACAACTATTATTCTATAGACAGATACCTTTAAGGCACTAAAAATACATGAATGTATGCATTTAAAAAAATGTAAAGCCAGGCTTGATCATAATACAGAGAGGAAGCTTACTCAGCCTCTTCTGAAATGTTGCCTACTTGTTAATCATTAATGAGATACTAAATTTATGAAAGCTGGAAGTGAAACAGAAGACTGAGACTTTGGATTCAGGTTTCATTTGAATCACTTTTCTGGAGGGGAAATAATAACTCAATAAGTAGGATTGTAGGCTGCTTGCATTACCCTGGGGTATCAATGAAGCTTTGTAAAATCACACTATATCATCAAAATGCATGCACACAGGGGAGAAAAACGAAACTGTAAGGTAATCGTCAAACAGAGAGAAAAAAAAAAAAAACACACATCCTCAGGCATCCCATTTGTAATTCCCTTGAACCTATGTTCACATGGTTTTCTTTTCTGAACAATTCCTCAAGTTAGGGCAAATGGCCTTGTACAGTTACTACAAAGCCCCAGAGGCCTGATGTTTTATGTGGGTTATTTATGGCCAGCTGAAGAAATTTCTTTCAAGAAGCAAGCATCTAGGATGACACCTATGATAGCTGAGATAGAGGGTGTTTTGTTTTGTTTTCAAGACAACTTCTCTGTATTACCTTGGATGTCCTTGACTTTCCTCTGTAGACAAAACTAGCCTTGAACTCAGAGAGATTCACCTGTCTCTCTTTCCCACAATTCTTTTTTTCTTTTATTATTATTATTATTATTATTATTATTATTATTTACATTTTATTAACTCTGTATCCCAGCTGTATCCTGCTCTCATATTCCCTCCCAATCCCACCCTCCCTCCCTCATCTCCTCCCTGCTCCTTTCCAAGTCCACTGATTGGGGAGGACCTCCTCCCCTTTCATCTGACCCTGTTTTATCAGGTATCTTCAGGACTGGCTGCAAAGTCCTCCTCTGTGGCCTAGCAGGTCTGCTCCTCTCTTGGGAGATGGGGAGGTCAAAGAGCCTGCCATTGATTTCCTGTCAGAAATAGTCCTTGTTCCCCTTACTATGGGAAACCAATTGGTTACTGAGCTACCAAGAGCTTTGTCTGAGCAAAGATTCTAGGTTGTATCCATACATGGTCCTTTGTTGGAAAAACAGTTTCAGGAAAAAAAACCCGGTGCCCAGATATATTTGGTTCTTGTGGGGCTCCTATCCTTTCCACATCATACTTACTCCCCTTCTGCCGAAGATTTGGTTATGAGTCTTAGTACCTGTTTTGAAACACTGCTATGTAGAGTTTTTCAGATTCCTTTTGCAGTAGACTCCTGTCATATGTCCAATGCACATCCCATTTGTCTTTCTAAGTGAGAATTGATCATCTTACCCCGTGTCTGCTTTCTTGTTTATCTTCTCTAGGTGTATAGACTTCATTATGTTTATCATATCCACTTTAGAAGTCAATCTGGTGCTTACTTGGACAATTAGGAATAATGCTTCCTCAAGATCCAGCTATACCACTCCTAGGCATATATCCAAAATTTGCTCAAGTACACAACAAGGGTCTTTGTTCAACCATGTTTGTAGCAGCTTTATTTGTAATAGCCAGAACCTGGAAACAACACAGATGTCCCTCAACAGAGGAATGGATACAGAAACTGTGGTATTTTTACACAATGGAATACTACTCAGCAATCAAAAAGGAGGAAATCATGAAATTTGCAGGCAAATGGTGGGATCTAGAAAAGATCGTTCTGAGTGAGGTATCCGAGAAGGAGAAAGACACACATGGTATATACTCGCTTATATAGTCCCACAATTCTTGAAGATAAATTCTTATTCACTTCTTGAAAGCTTTCCAGAAACAGTTGTGGTAATCTGGCTTTTCTCAGTTTTATTGGTTTTTGTTTACAATTGATAGTTTACAATTAATTATTTTAAATATTTTCTGTATTTTCATGGCATTAATTGTTAAGAACCTTGGAATTAAAATCATTAAAGTAGAATTAAAAATATGTAGGTAATGTGCCCAAAGATTAAGGGTTATCTTTGTATCGAGTTTATTAGGTGAAAACTTACAGTGTTTACCCACAGTTCCTTGAGAACTCCCTGTTAGGAATATTTTCACTAAAACGTAATCCTATTAGTAAGAATCATCAAAGAAACTGTGGGACACAGTTGGATGACATGCGGCTTTTCACACACAGCTGTAAAGGAAGTCACGTGTTTCATTCAGCTGTCAAGCACAAAGACAGAAGAGCTGAGAAAACCAATGGAAAAAAAAACACAAAAAAACAAAACAAAACAACAACAACAACAAAAAAGATGTGATTTGGGATTACACTTTTAAATATTTCAGCTCTTGTTCCTTGGCTTCATCATTTTGGGCATGAAAAACGTCCAAAAGTCATGGTGGAAATCATAGAGTAGATCAAAGCTGCTGATCTAATGTGAAAATGAAAAGGGAAAGAAGTCAGCAGATTGCAGCCTTGAAAGGTACTCACCTAGTGGCCTGCTTGTGCCATGCTGACCTCCCTTTCAATGTACGGACACCCTGCTCCCATGCCTGCTTACACCTGCTCAACAGTGAGAGAGCCAAAGATAAACCCTTCAACACCTGATTACGCCAGGTTCGCTGATTCCAATGGCTTCACACTAGAGAGTAATTTATGTGTGACATTTAAATCATTTAAATCAATGTAAAAGGACCACATCTAAATCATTACTTTTACACTGATAATATACCAAATAAAAGGAAAACACAAATCATAAAATTATTAAAAATACCCATTATTCTTGACTTTTTCTTAAAATAAGACACACTTATGCTAGAAAAGATTGAACAAAATTGGAAATTAATACAAAGTATCTTGAAACAAAGCTAGACAGTTTATAAATATAGTTATAATTCATAAAAAGAATGTAGATGGAAAAAGAACATTTCGGTCTGGGTTAAACTGAGCGAAGTTATATATAAATTAAAAATTAAAGCAAACACACGAAAGGCCTAGCAGACTTCCGGTGTATCTATTTTCTTGCCCACAGAGTTCTTCTGTTTTAAAATTTTATTGATCAGTTACCTAAGTCACAAACCTTATTTATACTGTTCAAGTGTGGTGAATTCAAAGACTATAAAAAATGGTAAGTGCATAGGAACAGTTATTTATGATGTGATTATCACCCAGTTTCTATAGGTAAGTTCGTATGTCCAACCTTACTTTACTGAGCCTTAATTGCTGTATTCTTTAAGCAAATTTTAATTGTCTGCTCACAGCTTCCCCCTTTTCATGTGAAAACTTTTGTCTACCAGAGTCAGCCATAAATATGGTCCATTTTACTACTAGGCATCCATATCAAAGTTCCAAAACAAAGATGTAAGAATAATTTCCACCCTTACTAACACAGGAAATAGTTTTTTCTACATATGAAAGATTTGTGTTTAAATCTTTGCAATGTCATTTTAAAGGTGATAAAACAATACATTATCTTTAAAGTTGTCACTTCTATTGTTCTCTGGTTTTAACAACATTTCTGAAATCATTGCAGGAAGCTTTATTCTATAGAATATCAAGAACACTTTAGGTCACGTTCTACACATCTTTGAGCAACTTACCTGCAATTTTGTTAATGTGTACTTTCCTGTCTCTGTGCCAATTTGTTTTCAAGTTGTTTTCCTCATACAAACAACCTGAAGAAGTTTTCTCTTACTGCTGTAGGAAACATGTCCCTCCTCTAGAAAAGGAGTTAGTTCATTCATTTTATTATTTCTTGGTATGGTTTTATCAAATATTTTGTATGATATTTATTCATATTCACTTTTATTCTTAATACAAAAAGTATGGTATATTATTATTAATATGTTCCATATCATGTGGTTATGTATGTACACATACACACACACACACACACACACATATATATATATATATATATTCATTGTTACCAATATTAGTTGGACTCAGGACACAGGGATTCCAGAACTAAATCTGATCATCCAATTTCAAACAAATTCACTACGTAAATGATGACATATTAGAAAATTTTAAACAAGCCATGTCAGAAAAATTAAAGATAATTGTTGGTGAATTTTAATAAAATCTAGAGAAAAGAGTCAAGGATATTTTCTATTAAATAGTTACAGAGTTAGTCGAGCCATGTTACCTATAAAAAGCAGAAACCAAAGATGGGAAAATAAACATAGGGAACATCTCTAAATCATTAAAACAGTGTTCCTAGATGGATAGCCTAACTCCCTGACTGTGACATCAAAAACTGATTGTCTCTATAAATACATTAATAATTTTTTTCATCTCAGCAAAGAATCTAATACAAAGAAAAGTAAATTTTTTGATTTTTGTATCTGGCAATTTCAATGGTAAATTGTGTGCTTTGACTATATTTCTCAACATCTTAAATATCTTTTTCTAAAAATACTTATTTTTCAAGTTTTCCATAAGTTACATTTTGAGTTAGAAAGCACAGAACTGTTAATCTTGGTACTGAAAATTCACTTACCAACCTGGTGTTGATATTTTTTGGAATCATATGTGGAAAAAATGTTGAAATATACTTAGAAGATGTATCCTTTAACAGCATTAGCCTGCTTTTCACCTCTCTTTATCTCATTTTTCTGAAGCTTTTTATTTAATTGTGATATTGTGTTACTACTTTCCATATATGTTTTTCTCACATATTTATAGAAAAGGAAAAAATACTGACTCTCAAGCAATGAATTACATTGTTTGAGAGAAAGAAATTTTAAGTGCAAACTAATAGGTTAAAATACAATCTCCCTTCTATAAAAGGGGCATTGCCTCTGTATATTCTTTTGAGAAAAAAAAAACACACATCAATCTAAAAAGCACAAACCACTCTCAACCAAAAATACATTCTATAAAGTAACTGAACAATATATTTCAAAAGTATCAAGGTTATATAGGAAATAGGAACAACTGGAGAAACTCAGAGATTAAAAAGAAGAATAGAAAAATTACAAAAAGTGCATTGTTGACTCCAACACAGGAACAGAAACAGGGTACTAGTGAAAAAAAAAGCTAATGAAGTATGAATAAATTCTGTATTTCAGTAAAAGTTAATTTCTTGCTTTGTATGATCTTTCTAAAGATACATTATGATGTTAACAGGAGGACAGATTAGATGATTTGTAAAGAAAAATCATTTTACCATTTTTTAAGATTCCTTTAAAATACTAAATTTTCCTGCAACTATTTACTATCTAAACACTTCAAGTGCTATTAGTAATATGTAGTCCTTTTAAAATATAGAAACAAATTTATTTCACATAATAAAGCTTTTTAGACTTTTTGTTTTACTCTGTTTCTCTTTTCTCTGCCTTTGAAACTTTTTGGTTCTTAGTTTTCTTGGAAGTGAAGTAGGAATAAAATAAATGGAAGAAATACCTTATATTCATGCATAACTCATATGAAAGTCTTAAAGAAAAAAAAAAAAAAAAAATGAACAACCTCAAACAGCCCAAAACTTTGCCATTTACTGGTCAAAAAAAAAAAAAAAAAAAAAAAAAAAAAAAACATTTTCACTATCGTCCTCCTAAAGATCATTCAGTTATCCAGCAAAGAAAATAGCACTTAATTTTAGTGTATATATTTTTGGAAAATTTTAAATGACAGTAGCTTTGAATGGGGAAGTTCATCTTTTACACCACAAAATAACATAATATAGGATAAGCATACTAAAATCTGTACACCTAAAGAAGCTAAGCAAGAAGGAGGACCCTGGGTAATATGATCAGCCCTCATTCAGAAAGGCAAACAGGATGGCCATCAGAAGAGGGAAAAACAGGGAACAGGACAGGAGCCTACCATACAGATGGCCTCTCAAGCAAATGCTAAAACTCAGAACCAAACTTTGGACAGAGTGCAGGGAATCTTATTGAATGAAGGGGGAGATAGAAAGACCTAGAGGGGACAGGAGCTCCACAAGGAGAACAACAGAACCAAAAAATTTGGACACAGAGGACTTTTCTGAGACTGGTACTCCAACCAAGGACCATTCATGAAGATAACCTAGAACCCCTGCACAGATGTAACCCATGACAACTCAGTGTCCAAGTGTGTACCCTAGTAAGGGGAACAGGGACTGTGTCTGACATGAACTCAGTGGCTGGCTCCTTGATCACCTCCTCCTGAAGGGGGTGGAACATAGAGGAAGACAATGCTGCCAGTCCTGATGAGATCTGATAGGCTAGGGTCAGATGGAAGGGGAGGAGGATCTCCCTAGCAATGGACTGGGGGAGGAGCATGGGAGGAGAAAAGGAATGGAGGGTGGGATTGGGAGGGAATGATGGAGGGGGCTATAGCTGGGATACAAACTGTGATTAATATAAAAAAGAAAAAGGAAAAGGAAAAAGAAAAATTAATAAATTTAAAAAATTTTAAGTATCTGAAAATTTCTAAAATTTTTTCAATAACTTGAAAGCAAATGATCAAGAAACTGAGCCACTGTTGCACCATCCTGCAGTCAACAATATCAGCAAACTGCTGATTTCTCTCAATGCGGCCATTTCTTGGGTTTTCTACATCAGGTACTGCTGACATCTCAGAAGCCTGCCTACTCTAAGAGCTACCTTTTGGATCTCAGCAAGTGCCAAAGTCTTTTAAAATGTCAATGTTTAGCAGCCAAATTTAGCTGGAAGAAAAATTTGAGTACCCTATGAAGCAAAAGATCCTCTGGCAACATCTGGCTTTTCTGCTTTGGTGAGTAAATATTTCTCACAGCATTCTTCCTTTACTTAATGATGTGATGCCAAAGACCCTCCCTATGTTCATGAGGAAAATCTATCTCCTATTTGAAAAGCTCTTCCTATTATGGGAAGTATGAACAAACCATTTTTTCAACTTTGGTCTAGGAAAAATGTAATCAAGTGATGATCATCAGCACCACGCAAAATATGTTACATGATCAGACTTAATGTAGTGAAGATAAATGGAGAATCCACTCAAAAGAAATACAATATGCTTCATTCTCCATCTCTAGAAAATAATTTTAGGGTCTTTTGTAATCCAAATTGATATGACTGAATTTTATCTTTTTCATGGTAAACACAGAGAATTACTTACCATAAATTTGTGATTGAAAATCAAAGTTCAGATATATTTGGTCCTTCTGGAGCTCCTATCCTCTCCACGTCATACTAACTCCCCCTTCTTACATATGATTCCCTGCACTCTGCCGAAGGTTTGGTTATGAGTCTTAGTATCTGCTTTGATACACTGCTAGGTAGAGTCTTTCAGAGGCTCTCTGTGGTAAGCTCCTGTCCTGTTACTTGTTTTCTCCCATGCCCAATGCCCATCCCATTTGTCTTTCTAAGTGAGGATTCATCATCTTACCCCGGGTCTTCTTTCTTGTTTATCTTCTTTAGGTGTATAGATTTCATTATGTTTATCATATGTTATAGGTATATATAAGTGAGTATATACCATGTGTGTCTTTCTCCTTCTGGGATACCTCACTCAGAATGATATTTTCTAGATCCCACCATTTGCCTGCAAATTTCATGATTTCCTCATTTTTGATTGCGGAGTAGCATCCATTCCTCCGTTGATGGACATCTGAGTTATTTCCAGGTTTTGGCTATTACAAATAAAGCTGTTACAAACATGGTTGAGCAAATGTCCTTGTTGTATACTTGAGCAACTTTTGAATATATGCCTAGGGTCTTATATGAGACTTTTTATCTAACCAAGGACCATTTATGGATATATCCTAGAACCTATGCTCGGACGTAGCCCGTGGTAGCTCAGTAACCAACTGGGTTACCCTAGTAAGGGCAACAGAGATTATTTCTGACATGAACTGGATGGCAGGCTCTTTGACCTCCCCACCCCCTAAGGGAGGAGCAGCCCTGCTAGGCCACAGAGGAGGACATTGCAGCCAGTCCTGAAGATACCTGATAAAACAGGGTCAGATGAAAAAGGAGGAGGTCCTCCCCCATCAGGGAAGTTGGAGAGGGGCATCGGAGAAGACGAGGGAGGGAGGGTGGGATTGGGAGGGAATGAAGGAGAGGGCTACAGCTGAGATACAAAGTGAGTAAACTTTAATATAAAAAAAATAAAATTAAAAATAAAAAAAATAATTTGCTAAAAAAAAAAAAGAATTTGGGCATAGTAGCATATACCTTTAATCCCAGCACTCAGAGAGGCAGAGGATGGCAAATCTCTGTGAGTTTGAGGACAGCCTGGTTTACAGAGCAAGTGCACGGCAGCCAAGGATACACAGGAACCCTGTATCAAAAAAAAATAAAAACAAACAAACGAAGACAAAAAACAATAAAATGTTAATATATACAAGAATTACATTTGCTCAACTACGTTCATAGTAGCTTTATTCATGATAACCAGAATCTGGAAACAACCCAGATGTCCTACAAATGAAAAATGAATACAGAAATTGTGGTACATTTACACATTTACACATCAATTAAAAATAAGGAAATCATGAAATTTGCTGGTAAATGGATGGAACTAAAAAAGATCATCCTGAGTGAGGTATCCCAGAAGCAGGAAGACACTCACAGTATATACTCACTCATAAGTGGTTATTAGACATATAATATAGGATAAACATACTAAAATCTATAATCCTAAAGAAGCTAAAAAGGAGGATCCTGGGGAAGAAGCTTAATCTTCATTCATAAAGGAAAACATGATATACATAGGAAGTAAGAGAAGACAGGGAACAGGACAGGAACCTTCCACATAGGGCCTCTGAAAGACTACCCATCCGGGTATCAAAGCAGATGCTGAGACTCATAGGTAAACTTTGGGTAGAGTGCAGGGAATTTTATGGAAAAAGGGGGGGGGCAAGACCTGGAAGGGAAACAAATAAAGTGTGTAAGGACCTAGAGGAAGATAAACTCAAACAGATTATGGCCATCCGTGAAGAAATACAGGAAGTTACACCCAAACAGTTTGTGGCCTTTAGAGAAGAAATACTTAAATCACTGAAAGAAATAAAAGAAACAGAGGATTGTTCAAACAAACAGCTGAAGGAATTGAAGGAAAAACAAGAAAATACTGTCAGACAGGTGAAGGAAATCAACAAAATGGCTCAAGACCTGAAGAAAGAATTGGAAAAATTAAAGAAAACACAAATGGAGGAAATTGTGGAGAGAAAGAACTTAGGGAAGAAAACAGGAACTACAGAGGTAAGCATAACCAATAGGCTACAAGAGATGGAAGAAAGAATCTCAGGTGTGGAAGATATAATGGAAGAAATAAATGTATCCTTCAAAGAAAATAATAAATCTAAAAAATTCCTGACACAGACCGTCCAAGAAATCCAAGACAAGATAAAAAGACAAAACCTAGGAATAATAGGAATAGAGGAAAAAGAAGATTCCCTCCTCTAAGGCCCAGAAAGTATTTTCAACAAAATCATTGAAGAAAATTTCCCCAACTTAAAGGAGAGGCCAATAAGAATACAAGAAGCCTACAGAACACCCAATAAATTAGGCCAGAAAGAAAATCCTCCCGCCACATAATAATCAAAACAGTAAGTATACAGAACAAAGAAAAAATACTAAAAGCAGCAAGGGAAAAAGGCCAAGAAACATATAATGGCAAACCCATTAGAATTACACCTGACTTTTCAACAGAGACTATGAAAGCCAGTAGGGCCTGGATGGATATCACGCAGACCCTAAGAGAACACAGATGTCAGCCCAGGCTACTATACCCCTCAAATTTCTCAGTCCTCATTGACAGAGAAAACAAGATATTCAGTGACAAAAACAAATCTCAACAATACCTACACGCAAATCCAGCCTTACAGAAGACACTACAAGGGAAAATACAACCAAAGAAAACTCGTTACTTTCAAGGAAACACAGGAAATAATTAACCTCACTACAGTAAAACAATAAGCAACCAAGCACACAAACTTATGACCACAGCCAACATCAAAATCAAAGGATCTAACAGCCACTGGTCATTAATCTTTCTCAACATCAATGGACTCAACTCTCCAGTAAAAAGACACAGACTAACAGAATGGATGCATAAACAAGACCCAGCAAACTGTTGCATACAAGAAACACACCTAAGTCACAAAGATAGATATTACCTGAGGGTAAAGAGTTAGAAGATGGCTTTTCAAGCAAATGGACCCAAGAAGCAAGCAGGAGTAGCCATTGTAATATCTGATACAGTAGACTTTCAACCAAAATTAATCAAAAGAGATGAGGAAGGATACTTCATACTCATCAAGGGAAAATTCCACCAGGAAGACATCACAATCCTGAACATCTATGCCCCAAATACAAGAGCACCCACATTTGTAAAAGAAACATTGATAAAACTTAAACCACACATAGATCCCCACACATTAATAGTGGGAGACTTCAACACCCCACTCTCAACAAAAGACATGTCAACAAAACAGACATTAAACAAAGAAACAATGTCTCTAACAGAGGTCATGGATTAAATGGACTTAACAGACATTTACAGAACCTTACACCTAAACACAAAAGAATTTACCTTCTTCTCAGCACCTCATGGAACCTTCTCCAAAATAGACCATATAGTGGGTCACAAAGTGAGCCTCAGCAGATACAAGAAGATTGAAATAATCCCTTGTATCCTATCTGATCACCATGGAATAAACCTGGACCTCAACAACAACAAAAATAGCAAAAAGCCTACACACACATGGAAACTGAACAACTTGCTACTAAATGACAGCTGGGTCAGGGAAGAAATAAAGAAAGAAATTAAAGTCTTCTTAGAATTCAATGAAAATGAAGGCACAACATACCCAAACTTGTTGGACACAATGAAAGCAATGCTAAGAGGAAAATTCATAGCACTAAATGCCTTCAAGAAGAAATTTGAGACAGCTCATTCAAGCAACTTAATGGCTCACCTAAAAACCCTAGAAAAAGAAGAAGCAGACACACCAAGAAGGAGCAGACGGCTGGAAATAATCAAACTCAGGGCTGAAATCAATCAATTAGAAACAAATAAAACAGTTCAGAGAATCAATGAAACCAAGAGCTGGTTCTTTGAGAAAACCAACAAGAGAGACAAACCCTTAGCCAAGCTAACTAAAAGGCAGAGAGACACCATCCAAATCAACAAAATCAGAAATGACAATACCTGGCTTGATACAAAGTGGGTTTCTATCTTTATATTTTGGTTGATGAACTCTATAGACAATACTCGTACTTAGGCATGAAGCTATTTATTTTTTTCCAGTATATTTTAAAATGAAATCCTATGTAAAGCAAATACAAAGCATGCTTTGAGACTGTTGTTAAGACATAAAGACAATGGCACAGTGGCATGCCTTTAATCCCAGCACTCAGGGTGGCAGAGGCAGGCAGATCTCTTTGAGTTCGAATCCAGCCTGGTTTGCAAAGCGAGTCCAGGACAGTCAAGGCTACACCTGTCCCTGACACTATTACTGATGCTCTGCCACCTTTTCAGACAAGAACCTAACTTGACTATCATCTGGGAGGCTCCACACAGCAGCAGATCTAGACAAATACTGGGACTTGAAGCCAAGCATCAGACAGAGCTCACCGGATCCTTTGGAAATGTTTGAGAAGAGATGGAAGGACATGGAGGGTTACAGGAACTTCACAGGAAGACCAACTGAGACAACTAACCCAGTCCCACGCGGCTCACAGGGACTGAGATATCACCTTAGGAGCATGCATGGCCTGGACCCAGGCCAACTGCACTTATGTAGCCAGTGGGCAGAGTGGTCTTCATATTGGCCACCTGGCAAGTGGAGGGGGGCTGTTTCTAACATGGACTCTATTGCCTGCTTTTGGATCACTTCCCCCTGGCAGGGCTGCCTTGCCTGGCCTCGGAAGATATGGATATGCTCAGTCCTGATGTGACTTGATGTGCTGGGGAGGGTTGATACTGGGGGAGGGAGGGTCCCCTTGTGTGGGAAAAAGGGAGAGAGAAAGAGGGAAGAAGAGGAAGGGTAAAACTAGGAAGAGAGAAGGGAGGGGGCACCCTAGGGATGTAAAGTAAATAATCTGAAACTTAAAAATAAAAAAGTCATGAAGACAACATGTTTCTTTTTTATTTATTTATTATTTTTTATTAATCACAGTTTATTCACTTTGTATCCCCCCATAAGCCCCTCCCTCCTCCCCTCCCAGCCCCACCCTCCCTCTCCCTTCTTCTCGCTTGCCCCTCCCAAGTCCACTGATAGGGGAGGTCCTCCTCTCCTTCCTTTTGATCTTAGTCTATCAGACCCCATCAGGAATGGCTGCATTGTCATTTTCTGTGGCCTGGTAGGGCTGCTCTCCCCTCAGGGGGAGGTGATCAAAGAACAGGCTTATCAGATTATGTCAGAGGCAGTCCCTCTTCCCATTACTATGGAACCCACTTGGATACTATACTGTCATGGACTACATCTGTGCAGGGGTTCTAGGTTATCTCCATGCATGTTCCT
This sequence comes from Rhombomys opimus, assembly GCA_010120015.1. Taxonomy (NCBI): domain Eukaryota; kingdom Metazoa; phylum Chordata; class Mammalia; order Rodentia; family Muridae; genus Rhombomys; species Rhombomys opimus. The sequence continues at coordinate 3,067,154 of REGO01000185.1, read as the reverse complement.
TGGTTAGAAAATGAGTCCCTGGGGAGACCCCTGTCTTCAAATTTTCTGATTCTGTTGCTCTCCTTGTGGGGTTCCTGTCCTCTCCAGATCTTACTATTTCCCACTTCTTACTTAAGATTCTATGCACTTTGCACTTAAGTCTCAGTGTCTGCTTTGATAGTCTGTAGGGCAGAGCCTTTCAGAGGCCCTCTGTGGCAGGTTCCTAGGTTGTTTCCTGTTTTCTTCTTCTTCTGATGTCTATTTTCTTTGCCTTTTGGGATGGGGATTGAGCGTTTTAGTCAGGGTCCTCTCTCTTGATTAGTTTCTTTAGATGCTCAGGGTTTTAGTAGGTTTATCCTATGTTATGTGTCTATATGAGTGAGTATATACCGTGTGTGTCTTTCTGCTTCTAGGGCAGCTCACTCAGGATGATCCTTTCCAAGACAACATGTTTCTTAAATACTGATTTATTTAACATTAAATTTTGCTTAACGCATGACAGGAGTCTACTGAGCGCATCTGAAAGCCTTTAACTAGCAGTGTTTTCAAAGCAAAGACTCATGACCAAACCTTTGGCAGAGTACAGGGAATCATAAGAAAGAAGGGGAGTTAGTCTGATGGGGAAAGGATAGGAGCTCCACAAAGACCAAATATATCTGGGCACAGGGTCTTTTCTGAAACTGACATTCAACCAAGGACCATGTATGGATATAATCTAGAACCTCCGCTCAGATGTAGCCTGTGGTAGCTCAGTAACCAATTGGTTTCCCAAAGTGAGGAACAAGGACTATTTCTAACAGGAACTCAATGAAGATACCTGATAAAATAGGATCAGATGAATGGGGGGAGGTCCCCCCCCATCAGTGGACTTGGAAAGGGGCACAGTGGTGATGAGGGAGGGAGGGAGGGAGGGACTGGGAGGGAATGAGGGTTCGGGGCATGGCTGGGATACAGAATTAATAAAATGTAACTGATAAAAATAAAAAAAATAAAAAAAGAAGTAAAAAAAAGTTTTGCTTACAGATTACTTGCTTACTGCAATGTTTAGAAACAGAGCTTTGAATAAATGAGTGGGTAGTAATGTCATTGGTTCATCAGTGGAGTGTCTTCATAAATTAAAACTATGGCAGCATTTTCTGACAGAGGTGAGGAAAAACACAGGTAGTGCCTTGTTACAAAAAGTAGGTCAATGGGGAAATGAATTTTTTCTTGTCCGTTACTATCCTTCTCTGCTTCCAGGTTGTCAAGGGTCCCTAAAATCCCTTCCACTGTGATATTTCTGCATTGTCACTGACCTAAAACAATGAAGCCAGCCATCTACAGACTAAAACCATGAACCAAAAAACTTTTCCATCTCTGTAGTTTTTTACCTCAAATGTTACCAAACTGAGGAACATCTCACAGAAGATACATTCTTATTTTCATTTTATCTAACAAAACTGTTTATATACTTGATTACTTTGTTCCCTATCTGAAAATTCTGACTTTGTGAAAATAGTAAGTTTACTTTATTGCACTAAACTCAGTCTCATGACTATTCTATTCATAAATTCTTACTTGTTTGAGCATCTATTAAAAATGCTGAAAACTTGTAATCTAATAAACACATGCATGCCCCACAGTTCTTAGAACCAACAAGTATAAACTCAAGGTGGTTTGCTTTCTAATAAAGACGTGTTTGTTGATCAATAGCACTTTCTTGCATATGATGCCTAGAAAAACTAGTTTTCTGGGTCATTAACCTGTAAGGTCCTTAAAAATAGACATAAGGACTTTCAGTTCATGATCCTCAACACATCAAGTCACATCAGTACTGAGCATATCCTCATCTCCCGAGGTCAGGCAAGGCAGCCCTGCCAGGCGGAAGTGAGGCAAGCTTCCATTGGCCTCACCTCATACTGCCTATCACCTGAAAGATTAGGCTTTCTACAATAACATGGGCACAAATGTATCACGGACATAACAGATGGAAACACATTATGCTACACATTTATACTATGGCAAGTGCTAATCAATATGTTCAACTAGTTTCGCTTCTGATCATTTTGTTAATAATTTGAAATGTTAATAATTTGATTTTTTTATTGTTTAATGATGGCATCTTGATTATTCTCATTTGCTTTTAACCATAATTAAAGTTTAGGTTTTTGTTTCATACTTAGAATTTCATTCATTTAGTTACTACCATTTTGTACTATACTTGAAAAATAAGAGATGTCTTTAGAAAGATTCTTAGCCTACCTTTTATAAAAGGAAATAACTTTTTAATATTTATTATGAAAATATTATTCTATGACAGAGTTATTATTGTTTTTAAAATTCACAATTTTAACTATACCAACTGTTTTCTTTTTAAATATATTCATATATTTAATATATATTTATCAAAATATATTTAATGTATATTTGTTAATGTTTATATAAACAAAAATATATGTTTATGTTAATTTCACTCACATTATTTTACTCGATAAACATACAAAAAGAATAAATCTGCTGACCAATCATTCCCTCTGTCTCTCTAACTCCCACAAATGCACTTTATGACATTGAATTAATGAGACTGAAGAAGTTGTTGTCACCCATGCGGCTATTAAAACAGAAGATAAGAATAATGTTCATTGCCCCAGGACTGAACAAGTCCACCTCCAGACTCTATTACTGTCAGGTCAAAGAGAAGGGCTGTAGGTTGTTATTCATTGTTTTAAAAACTGAGTAATTTAATTATTGTGATACTGATTTAAAACTGACCAATACAACAAATCAATGACCTAGGATGGTCATTCAATACATTTTATTTTTTACCAACATTATAAATATTTTATTCTTGAATTAAAATAAAAACTTCTCACTCACTTATATCAAAACATAGAAATTTAAATTTTAAAAACTGCATCAAAATCTTCATTTCCCAGTCTACATGTATATAAGTCAGTTAAGATAATGTTACAGCCAGAATCATGTCATCTTGATAATTTATTTGATTTAAGGCATTTCATTGATTTTTCAACTTTGTAACACTGTGAAAGACTAACTCCAGAAATTCTTAAAAGATTTCTAAATTTCTGTCATTAGGGTGAACTCACACATCTTTTGTTAGTTCCTCATTTATGCTTCAACATGTAATTTATACACAGAGCTTATTTTGTCTTCTTTGTAAGAAAAGATGTAGGCTCATTGCTTGTTTGCTTTGCTGTTGGTAGTGTTGATTTTTGTGGGTTCAGTTAAGGTAGCAGGTGGAACGGACAGTTAGAAAACCTTTAACCTTTTTTTTTTTTTTAATTTCCCTTTGTAAAATGTGTCCCGGGGTCTACAAATTTCCTTTAAATGGTCAGTTAAACATTTTAAATCTTGAGGACAGCATGGGGGTGAGAGGACCATAGCACATAAGGACTGATCCATTAGATGTAACCATTTAGGCACTGGCTAGCTGATTCAGTTGTTATGAGTACTTGCTGCTGTTGCAGAGGACCTGGTTTGGTTGTAAGCACTCACATTAGATAGTTTAATTCCCTATAACTCAGCTCCTTGAGATTGGAGACTCTCTTCTATTCTTCATGAACACTTATGCATCCATATGCTACACACAACACATATAATAATAAAATGAAATATAATATTAAAAATGTACATATATTTGTTTACAAATGGAGGTTTTAGCTTTCAGATTAAAAAGAAACCCAGGATAAGCTTGACTTGATCCTTGGCCCTGGTGTATTAGCCTTACTTAAGGACACTGATTAAATATCTCTGACAACCACTTTATTATGTAAGAAATAAATAAACTGTTAATTGCTGTATTGTCATATGTGTGACCAAATACCTGACAAGAGTTTACTTAAAGGAGGTTGGGTTTTACTTGACTCAATGTTTTAGAGATACAGTCCTTTGTGTAGGTGAGGCATGGTAGAGTTCATAGAGGCATAAACACTGACTTAGACACTTGGCTGCCTCATGAACTGCAAGAAGACTGCCTGAAGAGGGTCAGGGCTATAACCTTCAATCCCAATCACTGCCACCACCAAAGAACCATTCTCCGTATATGCCCCAAAATAAGTGTTTTCCTACCTCTCAAAATAGTGCTACCATTTGGGGTTTAAGGGATAAAAAATTATGATCAAGAAAAGATAACTTACATTTAAACCAACAAAGTAATCTATTAAAAGATGGTAGAATTTTTGAAGCGGACAAAATGATATTTGAGATTGAATCTGAATGCTGCAGGTTATTTGAAAAAGTGTTCTCAATAAATTTTTCCAAATTCTCTTTGTTACTAAAATTAACATTTGATTTCAAACTTTGTTATTTATTTATTTAGTTAGTTATTCAATTTGTATACTGTCTGTAGCCACCTCCCTCATCTCCTCCCAGTCCCACCCACCCTCCCTCTACTCCCACTATGCCCCTTCCCCAGTCCACTGATAGAGGAGGACCTCCTTCCCTTCTATCTGAATCTAGTCTTTCAAATCTCATCAAGATGGTTACAATGTCCTTATCTGTGACCTAGCAAGGCTGCTCCTCCTTTAGCAGGAGGGGAAAGCTCATGAGTTCATGTCAGAAACAATTTCTGTCCCCCTTACTAGGACACGCACTTGGATACTGAGCTACCATGGGCTATGTCTGAGCAGGGGTTGTATGCTATATCCATGCATGGTCCTTGGTTAGATAAACAGCCTCATAGAAGACCCCTGTGCCCAGTATATTTGGACCTTGTGGGGCTTCCTGTCCCCTCTAGGATATACTAATTCCTCCTTCCTTCATATGATTCCCTATACTCTGCCGAAGGCTTGGTTATGGGTCTCAGCATCTGCTTTGATACACTGCTAGGTAGAGTCTTTCAGGTGCCTTCTGTGGTAGGCTACTATCCTGATACTTGTTTTCTACTATTTCCAATGTCCACTCCTTTGTCTTTCTAGATGAGGATTGATCATCTTACCCCTGGACCTCTTTCTTGTTTATCTTCTTTAGGTGTCATATTTTATTATGTTTATCCTATCTTATAGGTCTATATAAGTAAGGATATACCATGTGTGTCTTTCTGCTTTTGGGATACCTCACTCTGGATGATTGTTTCTAGATCCCACCATTTGCCTGCAAAATTCATGATTTCCTTGTTTTTAATTGCTGAGTAATATTCCATTGTGTAAATGTACCACAATTTCTGTATCTATTCCTCCGTTGATGGACATCTGGGTTGTTTCCAAGTTCTGGCTATTACGAATAAAGCTGCTACAAACATGGCTGAGCAAATGTCCTTGTTGTGTACTTGAACATCTTTTGGATATTTGCCTTGGAGTGGTACAGCTGGATCTTGAGGTAGCACTATTCCTAATTGTCTGAGAAAGCACCCGATTGATTTTGAAAGTGGTTGTCCCAGTTGACATTCCCACCAGCAATGGAGGAGGATTCCCCTTTCTCCACAGCCTCTCCAGCATGCATTATCTCTTGAGTTTTTGATCTTAGCCATTCTGGTGGGTGTAAGGTGAAATCTCAGGGAGGTTTTTGATTTGCATCTCTCTTGATGGCTAGTGATGTTGAACATCTTCTTATGTTCTGTGTTCTTCTGCAGAGAATTCTCTGTTTAGCTCCATACCCCATTTTTTAATTGGGTTACTTGAATTATTGCCTTTTAACTTCTTTAGTTCTTTATATATTCCAGATAGCAGCCCTCTGTCAGATCCTGAAGATACCTGATAAGCTAGGGCCAGATGGAAGGAGAGGAGGACACCCCCTCTCAGTGGACTCAGAGGGGGCAGGGAGGAAATGAGGGAGGGAGGGGAGGATTGGGAGGAAAAAGGGAGAGGGCTACAGCTGGGATACAAGTGAATATATAAAATTATTTAAAAAATATTAAAAATGAAAAAAAGAAGATTGATTTTTAAAATCTTAAGATGTTATAAGAAAGAAATAAACTGCAAATTCAAATCTCTAAAAAAAACACGATAGAAGAAATGGATGCATCAATGAAAACATTAAATCTAAAAGATTCCCAACACAAACTATCTATGAAATGGGATACTGTGAATGGACCAAATCTAAGAATGATAGGAGCTGAGGACAAGAAACATAGGTACGGATAAGGTTTTCAACAAAATCATAAAAGAAAAACTTTCTAACTAAAGAAGGAGACACCAATCAAAGTACAAAAAGCAAACAAAACACCAAATCGACTAGACCAAAAGAGAAAGTCCTTGAGGCACATAGTAATAAAGAAATATCTAAATTAAGTACAATCTTGATGCTGTTAAATACAAACTGGTTCATAGTAATTGCTTTTACCTTGTCGCCTTCTAGCATAAAATACTGTCATTTTAAATTTACTTTGTTTCTTAGAATGAAAGACAGATAAAGTTATTGTCCTGGACTCACTATAAACTAAGAGATACCTGGAAAATGTGTAGTCAGGTAAGTCCTAATTGAAAAGACATATGTTCTTGTAACTTTTGGACCCTGCTAACCTTTAGGCCTTGTCAACCTTTGTCACTCTGAACTTATGTAATGGATACATAGATAAGAAATGTTTAGTTTTAAAACATGTAATCTGTTGTATTTTATAATTCATCTTTTTTGTGATTAGTTGCCTTTTTGACTATGAGGTAACTCACTATGAACTTATGTAATGGATACATAGATAAGAAATGTTTAGTTTTAAAACATGTAATCTGTTGTATTTTATAATTCATCTTTTTTGTGATTAGTTGCCTTTTTGACTATGAGGTAATTCCTTTTCTGAGAGCTTTGTTTCAGAAGGATAAAAGTTGTGACCAGACAATAAACATTGGTTGAAGCCCCCCCCCCCAAAAAAAAAAAAAACAAATCTCATCAAGACTGACTGCATCATCTTCCTCTGTGGCCTGGCAAGGCTGTGCCTTCCAAGGGGAGATGATCAGAGAGCCAGCCACTGAGTTCATGTCAGAGACAGCCTCTGTTCTCATTACTAGTTAATCTACTTAGAAACTGAGCAGATTATGGGCTCCCTCTGAGTAGGGGTTCTAGGTCCTCTCCATGCATGGTCCTTGGCTGGAGTATCAGTCTCTGCAGTTCTCCCTGGACCCAGGTTTTTGGATCTGTTGATCTCCTTGCACAGTTACAGGTCAACCTTTGTTTTGATAGTTTTCTTCTACAGCCATAGAAACACATTCACAAACATCCCATCTTCCACCTTTCCACCTTTAAGTTTAAGTGTTGTATTAATTCACTTTATTTGCAGTCTTTAAATTTCATTAGATATCTCAGTTTCTCCTCGCAGCTTCAGTCATCATCTTGATGTACAGTAGTGACTCATTCAGGCTCGAAACTGAACCCACAAACTCCTGAACTGAGCTGCCTAATGCTGCTTTCTCAATTTGGAATCCTCACTTCCTTGATGCTTGCCTACCTTCAGGCATTAGGCTCCCTCACTTCAGATATATTACTCTCACATCTTGGGATTTCTCTTTCTAAATTTCACTTTCAAGGCTAGAGCAATGAATCAGGGTTTAAGAGCACTTATAGATCTTGCAAAGGACCCAAGTTCGATTCCCAGCATCTACATGGTAGATCACAAATACCTGTAACATTACTTCAGGAGTTCTGATGCCATATTATGGCCTCCAAGGCACAAGGTAGAGAGGTGGTACACAGACATGTATGCAGATCAAAAAACTCTAGGTATTTAAAAATCAACTTCCTCTGTCTTAAAGTATCATAGTAAGAACACATGCATTATGGAAGCTTCAGAGGAAATTTTGACTTATAAATTCAAAATCTCCTACTACTTTCCTGAAACTTGAGCTGGTTAAAGAACTCTCTGGTGACATTTTGATTACCCTTTCCCTGTATGTTATGGAGGAAGCACCACTGGTTCATTTTTGCACAGTATGTGTCTAACTGGAAAAAGCAGAATCAGAGTACTAATTTCATGATCATTATACATTGTTACATATAAAACATTGCTACTCTTTTCAGGAACAGAAACTTTTGTTTTTCTCCTTACACATTTATTTGTTGTCTTTTTAATAGTTTTAAAGAAGATGAAACAGTCCCTTCTCTAACAGTTTCTAAAATCTTGGGAAAAAACAGTTCTTGTCATTGCCAGTAGTGGAAGTGAGGTGCGGCCTCTCTTACCATCCACTCCCCCCCCTTTTTTCCTGCTGAGATATAAGTCTAGTCCAAACATGCTTCAGGATGAAAGTTCACCATCTACAAATACAGGTGTGCCTGCTTATATTTTCCAGAAATCTTACACTGACAGTAACAAAGAGAACATCCGAACTGAAATTTCCTGCAGAAGAATATCCACTTGGATTTTCCTTCTTTCAGATCTGAGCCATTTTTTTTGTTTATTTGTAAGATTATAATATAATAGCATAATTGCTTCCTCTCTTTCCATTTCTACTCTACAAACCCTCCCAAATATCCCTCATTGGTATCTTTCTTTTTTAATTAATTTTTTATTTTTTATATTAATTATAATTTATTCACTTTGTATCCCAGGAGTAGTCCCCATCCCTCATTTCCTCTCAATCCCACCCTCCCTCTCTCATCTCATCCCATTCCCCTCTCCAAGTCCACTGATAGGGGAGGTCCTCCTCCCCTTCCATCTGACCCACCCTTATCAAGTCTCATCAGGATTGACTGCATTGTCCTGCTCTGTGGCCTGGCAAGGCTGCTTCCCACTTTGGGGGGGGGGGGACGGGGAAATCAAAGATCCCACCACTGAGTTCATGTCAGAGAAGTCCCTGTTCCCCTTAGTAGGGAACCCACTTGGAGACTGAGATGCCATGAACTACATCTAAACAAGGGTTCTAGCTTATATCCATGAATGGTCCTTGGTTCGAGTATCAGTCTCAGAAAAGACCCCTATGCCTAGATGTTTTGGTTTTGTTGTTCTCCCTGTGGAGCTCCAGGTCCCACTGTCTCCCCCTTATTTCATAGGATTCCCTGCACTTTGTCCAAAGTTTGGTTAAGAGTATCAGCATCTGCTTTGATACACTGCTGGGTAGAGTCTTTCAGAGGCCCTCTGTAGTAGGCTCTTGTCCTGTTTCCTATTTCTCCTTCTTCCAATCTCCATCCCGTTTGTCTTTCTGAATGAGGATTCATCATCTTACCCAAGGACCTCCTTCTTGCTTAGCTTCTTTAGGTGTACATATTGTAGTATGTTTATCCTGTATTATAGGTCTAGTGTCCACTTATAAGTGAGTATATACCGTGTGTGTCTTTATACCACTCCTGGGCATAAATCCAAAATATACTCAAGTACATAACAAGGACGTTTGTTCACTCATGTTCATAGCTGCTTTATTCATGATAGCGAGAACCTGGAAACAACCCAGATGTCCCTCAGTGGAGAAATGGATACAGAAATTGTGGTACATTTACACATGGAATACTATTCAGCAATTAAAAACAAGGAAATTGTGAAATTTGCAGACAAATGGTGGGATCTAGAAAGATCATCCCAAGTGAGGTAACCCAGAAGCAGAAAGACATTGGTCTCTTTCAAATCCATGATCTCTTTTTTTATTAATTATTGTTGCATAAATATGTATAGAGATAGAGGTAAAGATAGATATACATATGGATATATTACTGAATACAGCCTTCTCAGTCGTTGTAGTTTTATGAGTATCCATATTTTAAGGCTATCCATTTAGTGCTGGATAAATAATTGGTGTGCTCCTCCATGAAAAAGATCATTTCTCCAAATCTATGCATTCCTTAGTTACCTGTAGCTCTTTGTGTAAGTTTCGGTTCTCAGGGTCTTTCTCCCATCCACTTTGGCATGCCTCTTGTTGATGTTATTGTTCAGTTCATATTTAGGTAGTCATAGTGGTGAAACTTCATGGGTATAGCTTGTATTACTAGGAGAAAAAAATGTCACAACAAATTCCCTGATCATTTGGTTCTTACAATTCTTTCTCACTTTCTTCGTCAATGTTCCCCGAACTTTTAATGAGAAGGACAGGGCTTTATGACTTTCATTTTCATCTGTTGTGTTTTTCTGTAATAATCTCCACTTGTTGCAAAGAGAAATTTCGTTGATGATGCTGAGGACCACACTTATGCACGAGTGTGGGATAAATAATTAGATCACTGTTGTTTCTTTCCTTTCAGATTTCAGTTCTATGAAATTCCAGATTTCTTCAGTGAAGGTTAAAGGCAGCCTGATGTCTCAGATTCTACATTAGCTTTTCGAATGTCCCACCTGCAACACTGTGACATTTGAGAATCTGTGTCTTCTTTTTATAGAAAAGAATAAGAATATCTTCATATGCTACAGCATAGCTACATCTTGTTAAAAGAGAGGATTGTATTATCATTGTGTTATGCTGAAGTTCAAATATCCACCAAAGTGTTTTTATTGCTGCTCAGTAGCCTGACATTTAATTTTGCTCATCATTAACCTATTGCCTGTCAACTTTAAACAAGCCGTCTAACACTGTGCTTTGTGATACGGAGCCTGGCCCTCTGCCAACTATATTTTGATTTAGCCTGCTAGCTTTCTGTTACATTCTGACAGTGAAGGACATTAGAGGGAGATACGATGTAAGTAGCAGGATATAATAGCAGCCCTTGATTCATATCCTAGAACCAGTGTCATTTCTTTTTTTTTTTT